>APFE030907004.1:3321-29975 GCA_000404065.3 Pinus taeda | reverse complement strand
TTCCCAAAAAACATCGTTTAGGGCCTCAAAACGGCTCCGGAAGTTCAGGACCCGAAAAACTGCTAAAAATAGTAAGTTGTGCTACAATTAAGGAAACTAAAAATGCTGAGAAGAATAATGGTGCGGGTCCAGGTGGACTTGGTAGGTGGCCACCAATATCCACTTGGATCATTCCTTGCCCCTTAGGAAGCAATGGTCCCCATTGTGTTGAGTTCCTCCATGAGATGAGGAAACTTCTGTTGAACTTGGTCTCTGGTGAGCCACTTGCCCTGGTGAAGGAGTTGGCCTGCTTTGACAACTCGATACAGTTGGATATTCTGTTGGTGAGTGTTCTTGATTTGTGTGTCCATGATCCGATCAGTTGCATCTTGTTCCATGCAATCTGGATTTAATTCTATGGGTGTGAGCTGTTCTGGAATGTCGGATGTGTCTAGTAATGGTGGAAAGTATGGCTGAAGGCAATCCACATTGAAAACTAGGTGCAGGCCAAGGAATGGCGCCAATGCTGAGCTCAAATGCATTGTCTCCCACAGCCTTAGTAATGGTGTAAGGACCATATCGGAGTGGTCTTAGTTTCTGATAGGCTCCAGTAAGGCGTTCCTTTTGCAAATGCAACCAGAGTTTGTCGCCCACCTGAAACTTGTGTGGCACCCGAGGTTGATCATGTCGCTGGTAGTACTTGGCATTTGATTTCTCCATAATGTCATGGACTTGTTGGTGAATATGTTGGATGTGCTCAATGAAGCTAGTTGCCTTGTCTGTTTCGGACTGGACATGAGCCGAATCTATGTGGGTCGCTGCAAGTGGCATGGCTACATCATTGGGGCATAGTGGTTGGAATCCCAAGCCCACCTGAAAAGGGTTGTGGCCAATCGAGTTGTGAAGAGCTCGGTTGTAGTTGTGTTGAACATAGGGGAGGCTCTCGTCCCATGTGCGTGGATGCTTTGAGTTGTACATGTGTAGAATGTGTATAATCATCCTATTGACAACCTCTGTCTGGCCATCAGTTTGAGGATGGAAGGTTGTGGACTTAGTGAGTTTGGTGTCTAGCATTGACCGGAGACTGGACCAAAATGTACTGAGGAACTGACTGTCCCGATTTGAGATGATAGACTGTGGGATCCCAAAGTACACCCACACTCGTTCAAAGAAGAGTTTAGCAGTGGCTTCTGCTGTGATATTCTTCTTGTAGGCCGCCATAATGACTATCTTCGAGAACCTGTCAATGACCACAAAAACACAGTCATTTCCATGCTTAGTGGAAGGAAGGCCTGACATGTAATCCATGGAGATGGATTCCCAAGGTCAACTAGGGGTAGGCAGCGGGATATAGAGGCCTTGCTTCTTGATGGTTGGTTTGGCAATAACGCAGGTAGTACATGATTTGATGTACTTCCTGACATCTTGTCGAAGATTCAGCCAATAGAAATACTTTTGTAGTACTGCCACCGTTTTCTCGACCCCAAAATGCCCATCAACCCAACTGTAGTGTGCTTCCCAAATCATCTTGGCACGCTTACTTGAAGGAACACAAAGGTAACCCAGGTGGCATAACAGGGCAACCTGGAGGTGAAAATCTAGAACATGTTGACCCTCCAAGAGTTTCTAGTATGTGTGGCCGAATTTTGGGTCGCTTTTGTAGAGAAGTGGCCAATCAGAAGTTTCGTGCCCACAAGAGTTGAGCATGGTGGTTAATGCCATGATCGGTGGTCGAATGAGGCAATCTGCAACATTATTGGTGTTGCCCTTCTTATACTGGATATTCAAATGGAACTGTTGCAGGTATGTAGACCACTTTTGATGGCGATCATTCTGCAATTTTGCTTGGGTCTGTATGAATTGCAGGGGTCAGTGGTCTGTGTGGATGACCGTTTCCTTCTCCAAAATGTAATGCTTCCATTGTGGGCAGGCCTGCACAATAGAATACATCTCTTTTTCATAAGTGGGATACTTATGGATTGTTTCTGAAAGTGTTTCACTGTGATATGCCACTGGATGCTAGTGTTGAGTAAGGACTGCCCCAATAGCATAGTAAGAGGCATCTGTCTCGACCTCAAATGGTTGCTGCAAATCTAGTAACGCGAGCACTAGTGCCGTGCAGAGGCAATATTTCAACTCTGTGAATGCCTTCTGTTGAGATTTAGACCAAAATAATTTTGCTTTCGCTCCTCCCTTGGTGACTTCACTCAAGGGCCAAGTGATATGAGAAAACCCCAACAAAAACCTGCGGTAGAAGTTGGAAAGACCTAGAAAGCTGCAGAGCCCTGTCAGAGTGGTTGGAGATGGCCAATCCCGAATGACTTGGATCTTGGCTGGATCCACATGTACCCCCTGTTCACCAATAATTTATCCTACATACTGAACTTGGGTCATGCCAAAAGTGCATTTCTCCAAATTGGCACATAGCTTGTGTTGCCGCAGTGTTTGGAGAACCTGTCAGATGTGGTGGAGGTGCTCTTCCCAACTCTGGTTGAAGATCAAAATGTCATCGAAGTATACCACTACAAATGAGTTGGTGAATGGCCGCAAGATGTCATCCATTAGCCTCATGAAGGTTGCAGGAGCATTCGTCAATCCGAAAGGCATAACCATTCAAAAAGGCCCTCTTGGATTTGAAGGCAGTCTTCCACACCTTAGAGGGTTCAATTGGTACCTGGTGATATCCTGACTTTAGATCGATCTTGCTGAAATATTTCACCCCCTTTAGTTGGTCTAGGAGGTAATCAATCCACGAGATCAGGTACCTATTATGGATAGTGATCTTGTTCAGCCCCCGATAATCAATACAGAGTCTCCAAGTCCCATCCTTCTTTTGTACCAACACGATCAGGACCCCACAAGGCGATGAACTCGGACGGATGTGACCTTAACAGCTCCTGAATCTATCTCTTGATTTCATCGTTCTCTAGAATGGAGCACTAATAAATTGGTCCATTGGGTAGCGGCGCACCTGGGGTCAGATCGATGGAGTGCTTGACCTGACAGTGCAGAGGAACCCCTACGGGGGAGCTGAAGATGTCCTCATACTCCTCCACGACCTTGTCCATCTGTAGTTGTCATGCAGAGGGGCCATATTTGGAGGTCGTGGTCACCATATTCTTCTTTACTTGAGGGGGTATCATCAGGAAAACAAATTTCCCAGTTTTGGAAATGAGCTTACTGCATTGTTTTGCAGTAATCAAAGAGATGGTGGTAGGCGATGCTACCTCTGGTATCCTGTACAACTTATTTCCCAATGTAATAATAACAGCATGGGGCCTTGATTCATACACAGCATGTCGCTTCCACAAGTATGGTTGTCCTAATAATACATCACAAACTTCAAGGGGAGAAATGTCACACAATACCTCATCTGTGAAGGGCTTGATGTTGTATGGAAGGCGACACTGCTAGCTCACGCGAAGATCCCATCCTTGGTGAAGCCACCCGATGGTGTATGATTGTGGATGTGCTATGGTTGGTAAGCCCAACCGCTTCATTACCTCTGCCAAAATGAGGTTCTTTTGGCTCCTGCTATCGACAATGAACTGTAACGGGGAGCCCTTTATCCACATTTGGGAGTGGAAGAGATGCTCCTCATCCTCTGGATCTTCAGGTTCTTCCTTCTGTATCTTCGTGGTGGCAATGATGGCATTGGGCTCCGCATCGATAATCTACTTCCTTTTGTCATTCCCCTTGTCAGGTTCCAACTCAGAGTCAGAACATGCATTTGATTCTAAAACCTTTAGCTCAGCCACCAGTGACTGCTTGGCCCGACACTCACTTGTGTTGTGGGTGGAGCTCTTATGGAACTCACACCATTTTCCTGTGTCCTTTTTCAGCTTCGCGATGTTGTTCTTTGCTTGCAGCTTTGGTAGGTTATCTTGGTCTGCCCCGTCTTGGCTTTGTCCTTTGTTCTATGGTTTAGGGGCACCTTTCCCTTGCTTCGGATTCCCAGATCCAAAGTCTCACTACTTATGTTTAAACTTTTTCTTGACCTTGACGGCATATCAGTATGCTGTGCCGAGCAAGGAGATGTTCAGGAATTCTATTTCTTCCTGGATGTACTTGTGCATGCAGCCATGGTATTTGAGTATCAAATGCTGCTCTGAATCATTGATACCCAACTTTGTGCGAAGGGTATGGAAAATATTAGTGAACTCTGGCATGTCTTGGTCCCTTCCCTGCCGCAGCGTGGTCCACTTTATGTATTGATCCTCATAGCTTCTGACAGGGTAGTAATGCTCCTTGATGGCATCCCAGAATCAATTCTAGGTTGGTGAGGCTGAAAATAGTGAGTCGGTATTTTCATCCTTCTACTCGCAGTAGGTTTCCCACCAGTCCTTGACGTGGGGGGCTGCTTTGAGAAGAGAAAAACAATCTTTTCCCTACTCGAAAATTCATGAACAAAAAAATAACCCTCTAGCAGATTTAACCATTTATCTACGGCATCTACGTCTATCTGACCCTCAAATATGGGGATTTCAAAATTAACTTGTACCTTAAAGGGCGTGGCATTTCCAGTGTAGCTACTAGAAGCCGATGCGTCGCTTCTGGGTAGTCGCTGAAGGATCTAGGCAAAGTTGTCCATCATTGCGTTCCTTTATCGCTTGAGGGCTTCTTCGAACAAGATTTTGATAGGATCTCTTGCCCCTTCATATTTCTTCTCATCCGCCATGGGGGGATGTCGGGATTTGTGAGGCTGGTCTTGCAAAGGTTCGACCAGTTCAAGCCCTAACTCCTTATATCCCGACCTCATTGGGGACATGCAAACAAAAACATAGAAAAAGCAAACTGCCCTGATACCACTGATCCGAATTTAAATTGGAATGCAACAAATTATAGAGATAACCATAAACACAGATATGCAGCGGAAATAATACTTCATTTCATTAATGTAAAATACTAAAATATGCTTACAAACAATAATGGAAATAAACTAGCTAGGGCGATGGTAGCTTATCTTTGAGAAGAGATGTAGCAGCTACATGCCTCTGAACTGTGTTACAATAAGGCTCGAAGGCCTATTTATTGTTGAGAAACAATGGAAAACCCTTCACATCCCAAAACCTAACCCTAGAAGATGAAACGCCAAATTGTGGGCCCCGTTTTGGGTAAGTTGGTACATTAACTTCTTGGGGTCGTAACCTTGGCATATGATCTTCGTTTGACATGTACAATAGCTCGTTAGAAAGATATATCCAAGCGCTACAACTTTGGGAAGAGAAACATCAATCCATGGACGCATGTTGCCCCCATATTTCCTAAAAAATGTCGTTTAGGGCCTCAAAACGGTTCCAGAAGTTTAGGACCTGAAAAAACTGCTAAAAATAGTAAGTTGTGCTACAATTAAGGAAACTGAAAATGCTGAGAAGAATAATGGTGGGGGTCCAGGTGGACTTGGCAGGTGGCCACCAATATCCACTTGGATCACCCGGATGACATTGTTTTTGAGGGGCCACACTTATGGTGGGTTCCTATACTGAAGTTCAAAGATTGGGACCTCACAGATCACGAGAAATTCCCGCATTTAGTGACTAAGAAACTAATGCGGTGACGGATTGATGTGACTGCTAAAATGATTGAATTGGTGCCATGGACATAGCTCAAGAATGTAGAGAAATCTGGGTTTCTCAACTTGCTCTTGGTGCTGCATTACCACCGCACCCCAGTGACCATCTTCGTCATCAGGCAACTGCTTTGTTTGGTGCATGATGGGTGTTTGTGACTGAAGGAGTCCATTCCGATCACAAACCACTTGATCCATCAGATCACATGGTTGCCTTACTCAGGGGAGGATCCAACCGATATATCAGAAGGAAAAGGTGGCGAGTTGGCCCTCGCGGAAGCTATGAAGAAGAAATTTAAGTTGGAGAAGAAGAAGTGGGGATATGCCATCTCCAGCATTAACAACCCTACAATTAAGGTAGCAACACAAATATTAGTAGGGAAGGTGAAGCGGAAGTGTCATGTGGATGAGGTGCTCGCGCCTGTGATTGCACTAGCAGCCTAATGCGTTGAAGGATTCTAGTTCAACTGGGAGAATTATCTATGTGGCAAGTTCCTTTCGCACTATCGCGAGGCATAGGAGCAGGCCAAGACATTCCACTACACGTGACTCCTGCTATTGATCGTACTGGTGGCATGGGAGCTGCTAGAAGACAACCAATTCCCTTCGGTCACGCTGGACCTCCCAGAGGTAGCAAAGTACACTTTGCTGTGGGCGACCAAGGAAGCGCAGTGCATAAAAGAAAGCAACATCTTAATGGAGATGAGTATCCAAATGGGGATCAATCGTAAGACGCGGTTGTCACCCACATTCTACACTAGTTTGCAGATCTTTCCAGAGTTCAAAGCAGATTTCCACCATGTCTTTATCAGACATGGCATAACTTACCATATCTGGCAACTGATGATGTTATTTTTGTAGTCCTCGAGTCTTGGCCGCTGAAGTGGTGCGCTCGAGCAATCTCCGTGGTGGAAACAGATAAGCTTGCCACACAACATAAGAAGGAGGAAACAAAGCTTCAAATGGCGCAGCTGGCTGAGAAGTGTAGAAAGGAGGAAGCAAAGGTGAAGACCCAGTCAGCACGCAACACTGCGAACTTGAAGGAATAGCAGAAGACAAGGGGAGAAGCGCGCGAAGGACAGAAGTCACCTTCGCCTGAGGCTGAGGTAAAAACAGAGGAGCTGACATAACAAGGTGGTGTGGACCCGCAGACGATGTCCACCCAACTCAAGCGTCAACACCCGCAAGAGAAGGCAATGTCATGGAAGAAAACCAAGGCTTCAAAGACATCTTTGGACCCAATCACCCTCATTGAGGGGGATCTACATGATATTGGAGAAACGGTGAAGGATGTCACCGTGAAGGCCCTCCACTAGTTCAAAGAGAAAAAACAATTGGTATTAGGGGATCTCTAGACAAAACTGCAAGAGTTACAGGTTCGCACTCCACAGGCTGGCACAGTGTCCACCAGCCTTGCGATCGACACTTCAGCTGCCGAGGAGATGTTGCACAAAAGGGTGAACAACACGATACTGCTACTAGATGGCGCACTTACTACAGACAAGGAGGCTAACATGCCCATGGTTAGCAATCTGAAAGGGGTGGGATTGAATCTAGCCACGCTCCCTCAAGAGACGCTCCACCTCTTGTAGGATGGAGTCACCAGAGAACTTAGGGCCCGGGAGAGTCGCGCTCTGTAGGTGATGAGAGAGCAGTGCATCAACATTGAGAAATTGGGCCTGCAACACAATGAGCGAGTGGAGCAGAATAAGAAAATCATGCAGGTAGTGGAGGAATCCTACTGAATGGTCTTGGAGTTGGACATTCAGGCTGAAGAACTAGTTGAGGCGCGTGTCCGCAAGTTAGCCACAGGGGTGCGCGACGCTCAAGCAGAGATGGCTAGGATTCAACTGGAGCTGAACCTGCAAATCGTAAAATTGCAGTTGAGGGCTCAGCCTTCAACTCCATTGGAACTCAGGGAACAACGTATCACTGTTGTTACCATAGCAATAGCAGCGGTTCACAGTGCAGTGGCAGACTGCATGCACCAATTTGAACAGTCATTCGAGGTCCTAACCACCCTACAAGAGAAACCAAATGTAGAGCGTCTGGAGACAGAGGCACGCGAGCTACAACAAAGATATGACGAGGTCAAAGGGACCACACAGATGGTTGCCCTTACACAGGGCTTGCACGGGTGTAGGAGGCAAAGGCGCTTAAGGAATAAGTGGATGTCACTCGGCACAAAGAAGTGGTCCTAAAAGCGTGCCTACAACCATGGATAGACGAGGCTTATACAATCATAGCTTCCATTGAAGGAAAGCTCACGACATTGTAGGCAACTCAGCTGAAGATTCAGGGCAGCAGTTCAGTGGCAGTCACCGAGAAAAGAGTGGAAGAAGTCTAGCAGGCAGTTGCTCAGTGCACTGCTGAGGTTGTGGTTATCCAAACGGAGTTGGGAGGTCTTCGCACTAAGATCTCTACACCTGCAGAGTGACTCGAGGGTAAGTCACGATGTTTGTGTTGGGGGGTTGTTGGGCGCGAAATCCCCCAAGGGTAGTTTTGGGGCTAAAAGCCCATATTTTGGTCAAATTTTGTAATCCAAGTGTAAAGACTTTGCATTTTTTGGTCGCAGAGCACATAGATGTTAAAGAGTCATAGAGTTGTCCACCCTCATTTTGGAAATGTAATGTTATCTATAAAAGTTCTACTCATGGTCTGCAAACCATGGGATTGTATAAATAGAGCTAAGACCTAAGTAGTTATAATCAATAAGGAAGGAGACACATGAAGATACGATGTATGAGAAATAGCTCTGAGGTAGAAGTCTAAGTTCGGGTTGTAGCGTAGGTAGAGGCTTTGCATCTGAGTGCGCAGAGGCCTAGAAGTCCATAGCTAAGGGCGCGAACCCCTGCAATTGAGTGCACAGGGCAGGTCGAGTCTGTAATTGTCCGGAATTATCAATAAAGAGAAGTATTCTATAATTTATGGGTCTTTATTTCCTGTTTATGCATCTTGTTATGTTGGGTATAAATTTCACTTATAATGCTTATATGATGCGCGAATATATGTAAATGTATTGGTTAAGTGAACGCAAGTAAGAACATCTGTTACGTGAAGCTAACTAAGATCATTTAATAAGATAAGTAAGACACTTAACCTAGTTTGGGAAGTATCACAGTTTGCTGCCCTAGCAGCGCGAAAGTCCCTAAGCCGCAGATTAGGGCTACGCGAAAGCCAATTGTACCCTCTCGTGAAGGTACTAAAAGGTGGAACAAAGGGCTAAGAAACTTGCATGAAGGCAGGTATAGCTGAAATAAACCGACATCTCATCCATATCAAGGGTGTGGAAACTTGGTTCCAGCATCCCCCCATACTGCTTTGGGTGGGACTTCAGTCCGCGCTCCGCAGGCTGATGCCGAAAGGACCAGAAGTGTAAGGATTTGTTTGGCTAACTAATGTTGAACCTGGGTCAGGCCCCCTCAAGCCAATAGTTGCTAAGTTTCTTTCCCTTAATTGATAGGTTGTCTTTGCATCAAATCCATCTAGATAGTGAAGTAAAGCCAATCCTAGGGGAGGCTTTATGTTTGCTGGGATGGAATTGTAAACCTTATTGAATCTAGTTGAGAAATCTTGGGCCGATTCTCTCGTTTGGCTCTCAAGGTTTCTATACTAGGCCATAATCTAGAAAGGGTTCTTTTTAACCTCCCATATATCAAGGAAAGTGTGCTCAAACTATTGAAGATTAACAATATTGCCTGCTTCTAGTCCTATATACCATTTGTTGACCTCTCTAGCCAAGCATTGAGCAAAAAGCCTCATCTTAACATCATGAAAATCAACTTCTTCAACATCTACAAAGTCATTCATTTTGTCTATGTGTTGTTGTCTTGTAGTGGATCCAATGCCATCAAATTTAGGCAAACTTTGACCATAGTTTTGTGGTAAATCATGTAAAGGAGCTTGTAGATATAATGGAGCATATCGGGCAACAAACATGATTGTGATTTTTTGAGATGGAATTGTACTGATTTGACTATGATTATCATTTGGATATTGTTTAGGATCACTAATACAATATGGAGATGCATTTGCAAATTCAAAGGAATGATATACAATTTTAAAAAGAGAATTAAGTGCAGATTTGAAATCTTCGTTTGGATACAATCATTAAAGGAAAATCCTTTTGACATTTTCAGGAAAGGACAGAAGGTACCTAATGAGAAAGAATACTTGATACCTACCTTTTTTGAGATGTGCTTCCATTCCTTTGTCAACGAGTTTCATTCTCCAGTAGAGTCTCTAAATATTAATGTAACAATGATTGGAATTTCTAGGTGAATGTTTTAGCCTTCTTGTGTCTGATCACTGTCCACCATCAACAATTAGATCTAAACTCTGTTTATCTTTTCAGGGAATATGGAACCCTCTGTCCATAGTATGGTCGCCATAATGTTATCACTCCATAAATTCCTAGGATGAGGAAGAAAATTACAAAGGTAACCACACAACCACTTTTAAAGTTGGTATCTAGCCCTTCCAGCTTCAAAGTGGGATCTCTCTGTCTGATTTAGATTTCTGTTTTTAAGATCTTATGCTAGTTATTAAAATTTGAGTTGGGTTTTTTGAAAAGTTTGGTTGAAAGCTACTAGAAAATTCCATTGGGCATGGAGTCATAAAGTTTTGAGTAATCAATTACAAAATGATAGAGGAACTATAACATGGCAGGGTAGACAAAGTCTTGGATCTTAGAGAGTGTTTGTGGTGTGAATAAGATGAATATGATTTAAGTTCAATTAAATATAGATAATACTGAGATTAATTCTATACTTAAAATTAGAAAGAAAACATTGATATTGTTAACAAGCAAGAGGAGAGTACACTTAGGGAAATTCGGCCCTTAATCTTCTTGCAACAATAAGGAGGGAAAAAACATATGGAAACTGAGAAAAATAAACAATTTTTACATGAAAGAACACATCACCAATTGCTTGACATGGGAATCCTGGAACAAAGTTTCTTTGTATGTCTGTAAATTAATCACTTTGAGTACAACCCACGACTTACATCAATGTACAACTCTTTTCTTCATGCATAATCAAACATGTTCCAACCATTACTAAGTCTTATTACAAAATATTTATAGACCTTATATTGAACTAAGTTTTGATTCCAAAAGGAATTGATTACAAAATAGTATCTAACAATTTCAGGAAAAAAACTGAACAATAAACTAAGGATAAAAACGATCACTAGAAAACTGCAAGAAATCTAGAACTCTTGGAAAATCTTTAGCCTTTAAAACTGGAAATTGTTTTATTAATGTTGATCATATGCCTTTAAATTTGGAGTGGTTGTAGTTGTTTTTGCATAAACTTGTTGATTATGCATTTCAAACTACCATTCCCCTCTTTTCTTGCGATTTCAACAACTATCGACCCATCCATCTGTTAACTCTCTGTATGGTCTTATCGAAGAGGTTTCCATCTTATTGTTTTATCGTACTTCTCAGCCCCTTGTTCTTTTTCTCCGTTGGCCTTTGTTTTTTTCTATAACTAGGCCAGTGAATATCTACTTAATTTTATACCAGAGGCCCTTTAAAACGTAATTTAACAGGAATTTCCGCTTTTATCCTAGCTTCCTTTGCTTTAGCCCTTCCTGCATATTTTTACCATAGGACCAAGGGCACTGACCATTGACTTAACCTTGAGGTGATAGGTGTTTTATTCAATTCCATGGGCTATTTTCCTTTGTTAAATTATTTAGCACATTAGTTCTTTAAGTCTTAACAACCGCACACTAGCCTCTCTATCAAAACTTTTCAACCAAAGATTTTTAAAGTGGCAAGTGTTCCAAAGCATCGATTTTCTCTGAACCTCTGATCGTCGATCGCTAATTATGATGTCATCACTGCCACGTGGCACATCATGAGTGATGACATGTGTCACCCTGATTTCCCCCCTTAGGACCCCTCAAAATGCTAAGACTACCTGCCACGTGTCCTTTTGTACCGCCATGTCATGCTGACGTAAGATGCCACGTAGCTTCATCAGAACCAATCATATATTGCCATGTGTCTCACTAGAGGAGAGAGAAAAGGCTCGTCCTGCTTTGATTTTGTGATGAATTTCTTTGTAAATTTGTTTCAACGTTTCCCGACGCTTTAACACTATTGGCACTTTCCCGATGGTTTAACACTATCGACATTTGTATATCGTAACTTCTTATACCACAATATTGCATATCACAATTTTTAAATGTGGTCACATTGTCTGAGCCGCAGATTTCTAATTGTCGATATGCAATATGCCTTGGATATGTGATCACCAATGTGTGATGTGCGATGTGACCTGGACCTCGCCGATTTCCAATTCGTTGATCCGCCATGGACCTTCGATATGCGATATGCGATATCTCCCGGACCTCCGATGTGACTTAGACCTCTGATCGCTGATCACCAATGTGCCTTTCCATAGATTCACCGATCACTGATGTGCCTTATCGCTGATATTTCTTCCTTTCAAAGGCTTTAAACCCTTAAAATTCAACATGCCCTATATTTTGATCCAGTTGTCCATTTTTGGACTTCCACATACCATTGGAAATCTTGTTTAGAGCACTTTCCAATGGAGAGGATCTGATGTAGGCTTTGAGTCCTTTTGTTTCTTGGAAAATGACTGCAAAATTATCTACTCATTTTCTATTTGGACAACTGAAATCACACCCACCATGATGATCCTATACATGAAGCCTACAACTACCATAGGAATCCTTCTAAGCCATGCACTGAAACACACATTCTTTCCAGTCTAGTTGACATCAGTGCCAACATTCATGCACAATACTAGCACAACCACCATCAATTTTCCAACATTCACTCATGACAACTCACTGATGACTCCCTAGGGACCTTATAATTCAAATCAAGACTAATGGACCTTTTTATACACATATATTTTCAATGAATCGAGCAATTTGAGAACTTAGTACAAAGATAATTTAGGCTATAATTCCTGGTGAATTTATAAGCTAAACTTTACCAGCTGATTCCCCAAATAAATAATTGGATAGACTGACTTTTATTACCTATATTATAGGACCCTAACACCCTCTTTGTCTTTCCACTTGTCTAAGGATGATAAGTTGTACTAAAGGCCAACTCTATACCCAAACACGCAAATAACTCTTTCTAGAATCTCGAAGTGAACTTCGCATCCATGTTTGATACAATTTTCTTTGGTACACCATGCAACCACATACCTGATGAAGACCTTAGTTAAATGTGTAGACTTTATTGGAATGAAGTGAACCTTTGTCAACATGTCAAACACGACCATGATAGAATCATATTTTCAAGATGTCCTTGGAAAACCTGTAATAAAATCCATGGAAATGACCTCCCATTTCCATTCTGGAATCAAAATCAGTTGTAGTAATCCACCTAGATGCTTACACTATGATTTCACCTAGTGACAGTCCAAACATCTAGCCAAAAGCTCTTCCACTTCCCTCTTCAGATTCAACCAATAATAAAACTTCTTCACTGTTGTAACATGTGCATAATCTCCAATTACTTGTTATCCTGCTGACCCGCCTATAAGATCCAATCCTGTAAATCTACCCCATAAGAAATCATAGTCGCTACGTGATTTACCTATATCCTCCTGCTAAGAGCATCTGCAGCCCCATTCTCTTTACCTTTAATGTACCTTATCTAAAAGTGACATTCACTTATCGTGGCCAACCATCTAGCTTGTCAGGCATTTAGATTCAGTTAGTGAAATAGATACATCAATCCACTGTGACCGCTCATCAATACAAACCTCCTGCCCATAAGATAGTGCCTCCACATATTCAATGCATGGAGGATCACTTCAAACTCAATATCATGTGTCAGATAATTTCGCTCATGCTCATTCAATTTCCTTGATTCATAGCATACCTCATGTCCTCCCTATGTAATAACTCCACCAAGACCTCTCTTGCAAGCATCTGTGTATACCACAAATTCTTTGTCATGGTCTACAATCTTTAGCGCTGGAGCATTCGTCAACAACTACTTCAATTGTTCAAAACTTGCTGCACATTCCTTTTTCCATTCAAATTTATTGCCTTTCCTTTGAAACGATGTAATCAAATAAATAATGTGAGAGAAGTTCCTGATGAACCTCTTATAATAACATACTAACCACATGAACGATCTTACCTCATCCACATTTCTAGGAGCTGCCCATTCCATGATAACCCTTATCTTCTCTGGATCCATTGCTATGCCTTCCTTGGAAACCACATCCCCCAAGTAATTTACCTTTGCCTGAAAGAAACTGCATTTGCTAAGATTAACATACAACTGATTCTCTCTCAGTAATCTCAATACTACTGCTAAATGTTCAACATGTTCTTCCTCATTTTTAGAATATACCAATATATCACCCATGAACACAGTAACAAACTTATCTAGATAAGGAAACACTATTCATCAAGCACATAAAAGTAGCTGGAGCATTAATCAAACCAAAAGGAACTACAACAAACTCATAATGTATGTACCTGGTTCAGAAAGTAGTCTTGTGAATGTCCTCTTCTTTAATCCATACCTGATGACATCCTGATCTTAGATCAATCTTTGAGAACACTGTTGTTCCCTTCAACTGATCGAACAAGTCATTGATCCTTGACAACAAATACATGTTCTTGATGGTCACTTTATTCAACTTCTTGTAATCTATGCATAAACTAAGAGTACCATCCTTCTTCTTTACAAACAATATTGGTGCACCCTAAGGCAATGCACTTGGCCTAATGTATCCCTTGTCCATCATTTCCTTCAACTACAACTTCAACTCTACCAACTCAGTGTTCTCATCCTGTATAGTACCTTCAATGTTGGTGTTACCCATGGTACCAACTCAATAGAAAAATCCACTTCCCTGTGAGTTGGTGACTCTGCAATATCTGCGGGAAACACATCTTGAAACTACTGCAAACCGAGTACCTGCTCAAAACATTTGCATCCTCAACTTCCTTACCTTTTTCACTGGAAATATGTACTACGAATACCACACATCCTTTCCTGCGACTACGCTTTTCCTGCATAACTATCACCATTCTAACTAATGTTTCCTTCTTCTTACCCTGCAATACTTTGTGTTCCCCATTGTCATCCAAACACTCAATAGCTTTATCATAACAATCCACCTTAGTCCCGTGAAGATATATCCAATCCATACCCAAAAGCATATTATGTGATCCCAATGGAAATACATTCAAACGTGTTGATGTAGACATACCATTCAAATCAAATGCACAAGCCCTTACCCAATGATGAACTCTCTTATTTGCACCTGTAGCCAGTTGCACTAACTAAGATTCTGCATGCACTTCTTTATTCAAACCACACTTATCCACCAAGTCAAGATTAACATAACTATAATTATATCCAGGGTCAATCAAAATAGAAACAAATTGATCACAACGCTTACTATCCATCTCAATAATAAACGCTCGATGATCTGCATGCCTATCATCCATTGCTGCATAAATTCGAGGAACAACTGTCCAACACCCCCCACTGTTTGTGCCTCCTAAGCACTATAGATATGCGGTCTACCACCCTGATGTTGTGGACAACCTCTCCTACAGTGATCCTTGCCACAAGTCCAACACTGTAAATGTTTCCTATCATCACCCTTGTTTTGCTCCTCAAACTAAAATCCGTTCCCTCTATCAGATGCATTGAACTTCTTATTCGGTATTGCATTCTCTTTGTCACTTGTATCCTGAGGCCTTGTTTGCTTCTTATCCCTTTTACCTTTATTCTTATCATTACCTTTCAAATCCTACTTAGTCTCAGATCTGCAATTTGATTGCTCATAAAAATTCTTTAGCTTCTGGATGGCCTCCTCCAATGATCTAGTCTCATCGAATTCAATCATGTCCTTGAATGCTATTGGAAATCCATTTATGAACCTCTAAATCTTGGCCTTCTCCTCCTTTAGGTAAGGCACATATCATAATAACTCCAGAAATATGCTAGTGTACTCCTCATCGGTCATAGTTCCCATCTTCAACTCGTAGAATTCTTTTACCTTGTCATCATAATATCTCTCTGATAGATACTTCTTTCTAAATAGTCTCTCAAACTCACTCCAAGTCAACTCCTCTTCATAAATATCTTTGATATTCTCTACATCTTCCCACCAAATGTTTGCTTTACCTTTAAGACTGAATGTAGCTATTATGGTCTTTGTGTTCTCTGAGTAATAATGCAATATGAAGAACTTGTTCATCCCAAGCAAACATGCTTCTGCATCATGTGGCTTCTTCATTTCTCCATCGAATGTAGGTGGCTTTTCTTTCTTGAACTCATCTGGAAAATATCCTCTAAGGATGATAATGACAATGATAATGATACATGTTAGAATTAGAACTAGAATAAAACTTGTGTCCATCGCCTCTCCTATCCAGAGTATCCAGGAACCTACCGTCTATGATTATGTTATCTCTATATGACCTATGTCCACTATGATATATACTACCATATGCCCCATTAGTCATATCCTTCTGTCCATGGTTGATCCGAAGCGGTCCCTGTCTCTGCAATTCCGACAAACTCTAAAGAATTATTGCATTGAGTTCTACTTGTTTCTCATGTGCCTGCATGATTATGTCATTATCTTCTTTGCAACTCCTCATTTCTTACTTCAAGCTTCTCAACATGTCTTATACATCAAAAGAGTGCCCAACATTGTAGAAAATCTATGTAGATTAACCTGATAATGCAATATAAAGCAAAGCATAATACTATAACCTACTTCTACTATCAATTTGCAGAAGCTTAAATATTGAGCTGAACAATATAACCAGAATAAGAAGAATCAATCGCACAATACACATGAAAATACTTTGGGGAAAGCCTCAGCTAAAAACCCCACTATTTGTATTATCATACAAGGTGGAAATACATAGGAATTATACAAAGCCTTAGCTCTCACAGCTAGCCAATTCTCAGTACAATCCTCACAGATGCTCACATGCAATCTTGGCTTCTCTCCAGTCTTCCTCTCTACCCTCCAAGCTCCTATTTCCTTGCACTGTTCCTTGTGGATGATTCTCATGTTACCAAGTGGAAAACCACATCCAAAACTGCGCAATCCTCAAGGATTAAATCCTTGACTGCATGCATGAGTTTTCTTCATGAGAAAACACATGAAACTAATAGTACACTGTCCTTGACTTTAATCTCAACTGGGTCTTTCTAAGAATAGACATGCATGAGTTTCTGATGAGGGAATCTTCAGTTAATTGGAGTAGCACTAGTTGAGTGCATGCATGCATCAACTGACTGTTAACTCTCTATTAGTTCCTCAAACAGTTTGGAACTAATTTTTAACTAGACTTAACTCAATAAACTGAGTTAACTAATTACAACTCAATATAACTCATTCTTATCTCCTTAATTTAAGGGATAACTCTTGCATGACTTCAGAAAGACTTCTAACTTGAATTTCTCCAACTAATTATTTTAGAATAAATTAATTAATTATTTCCTAGTTGTTAACACTAAATTCGATTTTAATTCACAATTTAATTCAAGGACAAATTAAATTGGAATATTCTTGTTACCATATTTCAACAAACACCACGCTACTCATCTAATCCATAGGGAGAGTCTCGTGAACTGTAGTTTACCATCTTGCTAGTAATCTTTGATCTCTTATTCTTGCAAGGTATATTATGTCAGCTAAACCAAATCATAAACAAAACAACGTACCTTAGTATAGTTCAAAGAGGATATCTCATCTGCAAGACCGGCCAGATTAGCACAATACATATATAAATATAATCAAGTCAACATATAAGTATCATTTCAGGCATTATCCAATCAATGTATGCATAAAAACTTATACACATTGACACACATGACCAATGCACGATCGACATGCATTCACAACAAATACAAGGACCACAAGCACAAGAACACATATGCAATCCAACATGTATGCATAACCAACACACCGCCCATCCATTCTGAGGGGTGTGTAGAATTTCTGCAAATTCTCTACAAATCTACCTTTGATATCTATGTAGAAAATCTGACTGTAGATTAACTTGATAATTCAATATACCAAAGAAAAATACTATAATCTCCTTTACTATCAAACTTACGGAAGCTTAAATATTGAGCAAGATCGAGCTGAACACATATAACCAGAAGAAGAAGAATCAATGCACATGAAACACAGAAAATACTCAGGGGAAAGCCTCAGCTAAAAACCCCACTATCTGTATTATCATACAAGGTGGAAATACATAGAGATTATACAAAGCCTTAGCTCTCACAGCTAGCCAACTCTCAATACAATCCTCTTAGATTCTCACAGGCAATCAAAGCTTCTCAGAAGCCTTCTCCTTTGCCCTCCAAGCTCCTATTTCCTTGCGTAGTTACCTCTTGGATGATCTCCTTCACCAAGTGTAACACTGCTCTCACACACTCTCAGAACTGCGCAATCCTCAAGGAACCTTGCCTTGACTGCATGGATGAGTTTCCTTTATAGGAAAACACATGCAACTGATAGTAACTTTTCCTTGACATTTAGCTCAACTGGGTCTTTCTCAGAACAGACATGCATGAGTTTCTGATGAGGGAATCTTCAGTTATCTAGAGTACACTAGTTGAGTGCATGCATGCTTCAACTCACTGATAACTCACAATTAGTACCTCAAATAGTTTGGAACTAATTTAACTGGACTTAACTCAGTAAACTGAGCTAACTAATTACAACTCAAATATAACTCAATCTTATATCCTTAATTAAGGGATAATCTCCTTAATTTAAGGGATAACGGTTGCATGACTTCAGAAAGACTTCTAACTTGAATTTCTCCAACTAATTAATCCATAATGAATTAATTGATTATTTTCAAGTAGCTGGTGAGACTAAATTCGAATTTTAATTCAAGGACAAATTAAAATTGGAATTTCTGGATTCTATTTTTATCATTTCTTGTTGCTATCTTCAACGCTCCCTTTCAACAATAAAGGAATTCAACTCGATCCTGATCCTGAACCTTTAGAACGTTCTGCATGCAACACTTCTCTCTAGTGTTGTTGCTCCAACAACTCCAAGAAAAAAAAAAAAAAACATCCAACTTGAATGAATATGATGCATATGCCATCAAAGTCTCTGACTACCATTGCCTCTGTCAACTGAAAACTCTGCGCTTTTGCTGACTCAAACTTTCTGCACTATTGTCAATCCTTCTCTACACTCTTCAATATCTAACTGCTCTAGCCTCTGCCACTTTGATCTCTGACTGCATCAATCCCACTTATTCCTCCCACTACTATGTACTTTGGGCTCCCATAGCAAGGTACGATCCATGAGATAAAACCTCTCAATAGACCCTGCCCAATTTCAACCTACTTGGGACTATCATTTCACATCACCCCACCTCACACCTGGAGGTATGGCTGCATGTGATCCCTATGCCCACTCCAATTGTTGCTCCTCCACAATTTTATGAGACTTCTTCTAGGATTGCATGTTGAGAGGTAATTTACTCTCCCTCTCAACCACCAAGTCTCTAACATTTTCCTTGCTCCTCAAGGCTTTGCATGCATCTTGAACCTCAAGAGAATACAGGTTCTGAACTCGTGAACCGATCTATTTCACCTATCTCGTGGTGATGTGTCTAAGGAAAATCTTTCCCTTACTAAAGCCAACATCGTAGCCTTTGTTCTCCAACATAGCGACTGATACCAAGTTCTTCTTCAGTTCAAGCACATACTTCACATCTGTCAAGGTGATAGTAGTTTCATGCTCCCTTTGAAAAGCAACCGTGCCCACTCCTGAAACACTATACCTTTCATCATCACCCATCTCGATGCGCATCTTGTGGTCTTTCTCCTCCAAGGCATTGAATAAACTTTTATCGCCGCTCATGTGGAATGAGGCTCCACTGTCAAGATACCAACCACAACCCATCATCAATGACACCATGCATGTGATGAGGCTAAATTCCATTTCAAACTGAGAGGCTAATGCCTCACCTTCCGATCCTTCCAAGGATCCCTTCTTGGACTTCTTCGAAGGGCAACTAGTCACATAATGACCCATCTCATGACAATTAAAGCATCTCACTTTAGACTTGTCACCCTTCTTCCCTCCATGAGAAGAATTCGATTTGGAATGGGAATCCTCCCCTTCCCTTTCCTTGCCTTACTCGCTAAGGCCATATTTTCTTCATCATCATCCTTGGATGAAGAACCTTCTTGTGTGCTTCTCTTGATCTCCTCTTGCATGAGATCCGACCACATTCGTTCCCAATCTGGCAGTTTCTCCCTTCCATTCATAGAGTCCTGGTAGCTATTCTAGCTCTTTGGAAGGCCAAGGAGAGCGAGGCTCACCATATCATCATTGACAGTAGTTATTCCCACACTACAAAGCTCATCTCTGCAAGTGGGAGCTTGTTTAGATATGTGGAAATAATATCGTCGTTCTCCATCTTGATTCTTCGAAGCTTATCCTTGAGTGCCAATTTCCTCTGGTCGCTACTGTTTTGGAAGAGGTCCTTCAATGTCTTCCACATTGAAAATGGAGTATCCTTCCCATGGAGACTCAAGACAATATGGTCTCGAACTCCCTCAAGGATGATCCGTCTCGCCCTCGCCACACACTTCTTCCACTCAGCCAACTCTTGTGCATTAGTTGAACTTGGCTTTAGGATTTCTTGATCAATAAAATCCTTCAAGCCATTGTCTTCTAATACAGCCTCCATGCTATCTTTCCATGCTATGTAATTCAAGCTGCCTTCCAAGGCATACTCGAGTCTCAAGCCATAGAACGCCATTGGCCAACCTTGAAGTATGAAAATAATTCGATTTGCACTAGCAACCCTAAACTTCAAACTTCGAATTCTCTTCTCCGTATACTATTGACAGCTCCGATAAACTTTGCTTCGATAAACCTGGCTCTGATACCATGTAGATTTTTTGCAAATTCTCTACAAATCTACCTTTGAAAATAAAAACCAGAAATGATAAAAATAGAAATGCTATAAATAGGATTTCAGGGACTAGTGTTGGAAATAGCAACAAGGAATGATAAAATAGAAATGCTAAAAATAACATTGCTATAACTAGCATTTCGGGATACATCCCAATTTTAGTTAGTCCCTGAACTAAAATTAAGAATTAAAATTTGAATTTGATCTCACTAGCTATTTGAAAAATAATTAATTAATTCATCTTGAGTTAATTAATTGGAGAAAATCAAACATGAAGTCTATGTGAAGACATGCAACAATTTTCCTTTTGATTGAGGAAGTTATCCCTTAATTAAGGAGATCAGGATGAGTTGTACTTTGAGTTGTAATTAGTTAGCTCAGTTAACTGAGTTAATCTAGTTAGATTAGTTCCAATAGTTTTTGGAACTGATTGTGAGTTCAGTCAGTTAATGCATGCATGCATGTAACTACTGTACCTCAGATAACTAAATATTCTCTCATAAATAACTCATGCTTGTTCAGTCAGAGACCCAGTTGAGATCAGAGGAAGGGACAATGTACTATCAGTTGGAGGATTTTTCCTATATAAGAAACTCATCCATGTAGAAGGAATTAACTCCTTCAGGATTGTGCAATTATTTCAAAGGCCAGTGTTGTGTGTGAGGTGAGAATTACACAGGTGGCAGCTGGAGGACCTAGGAGAAAATGCGTAAGGAAATAGGAGGCTTGGAGGACTAAAGGAAGGCATATGTGTTGTATATTCTATCTATGAGTAGCAGCGAGGGATCGTACTGAGAGCTGGATAGCTTGAGAGTTAAAGCTTTGTGTAATCCGGACATATTTCCACTTGTATGATAATACAAATACCAGGGTTTTTAGCTGAGGCTTTCCCCAAAGTATTCTTTTATGTTTAATGTGTATGATTTCTTCTTCTCTATTATATGTGTTCCGATTGATCTTGCTCAAATTGATTAAGCTTCTGCAAAGTTTGATAGTAGAAGTAGATCAAGTATTTTGCTTTAGTATATTGCATTATCAGGTGATCTACAATGGGAAATTCTACACTGTTCACAGCTCCGATAAACCTGGCTCTGATACCATGTAGAATTTCTACGAATTCTCTACAAATCTACCTCTGATATCTATGTAGAAAATTTGACTGTAGATTAACTTGATAATGCAATATACCAAAGAACAATACTATAATCTCCTTTACTATCAAACTTGCGGAAGCTTAAATATTGAGCAAGATCGAGTTGAACACATATAACCAGAAGAAGAAGAATCAATGCACATGAAACACATAAAATACTCAGGCGAAAGCCTCAGCTAAAAACCCCACTATCCGTATTATCATACAAGGTAGAAATACATAGAGATTATACAAAGCCTTAGCTCTCACAGCTAGCTAGCTCTCAATACAATCCACTTGGATTCTCACAGGAAATCAAAGCTTCTCACAAGCCTTCTCCTTTTCCCTCCAAGCTCCTATTTCCTTGCGTAGTTACCTCTAGGATGATCTCCTTCACCAAGTGTAACACTGCTCTCACACACTGCTCTAACACACTGTCAGAACTGCGCAATCCTCAAAGAACCTTGCCTTGATTGCATGGATGAGTTTCCTTTATAGGAAAACACATGCAACTGATAGCAACTTTTCCTTGACATTTATCTCAACTGGGTCTTTCTCAGAATATACATGCATGAGTTTCTGATGAGGGAATCTTCAGTTATCTAGAGTACACTAGTTGAGTGCATGCATGCTTCAACTCATTGATAACTCACAATTAGTACCTCAAATAGTTTGGAACTAATTTAACTGGACTTAACTCAGTAAACTGAGCTAACTAATTACAACTCAAATATAACTCAATCTTATCTCCTTAATTAAGGGATAATCTCCTTAATTTAAGGGATAACTGTTGCATGACTTCAAAAATACTTCTAACTTGAATTTCTCCAACTAATTAATCTATAATGAATTAATTAATTATTTTCAAGCAACTAGTGAGACTAAATTCAAATTTTAATTCAAGGACAAATTAAAATTGGAATTTTTGGATTCTATTTCTATCATATCTTGTTGCTATCTTCAACAGGGTGAACCATCCTCTGATACCACTCTGTAACACCCTCCTCCACATCTAC
The DNA here is from genome assembly GCA_000404065.3 of Pinus taeda. NCBI lineage: Eukaryota > Viridiplantae > Streptophyta > Pinopsida > Pinales > Pinaceae > Pinus > Pinus taeda. The sequence goes on along the minus strand of APFE030907004.1, from coordinate 7,330 downwards.
CCAAGTAACCGACCAACTAGGGTAAACATGTGACGAAGAGTTACCATGATATGACTCAACCTCCTCGGTGACCTTAAGGAAATGGAGTCTAAATTACTCTGCTTATGCTACTCTTTCATCGGATATGTTCCAAATTTGACCTTCTCTGAAGGTTGCAAGTCGCAATTATATGAACACTCCAAGTGTGCGATCTTGCGATTTCGCGAACTCCCGACCTTGCAACTTCTCATCCTTGGAAACTTGCAACATCATCACATTGTGACCTTCTGACCTATCTAAGCTACGACCTTGCGACCTATCTAAATTACGACCTTGCGACCTACAATTTTAAACGACGTATCCTTTGGTCATACCATCATGAGTTAATAGTTTTATTTTACCGTAAGATGATACTTTTCATCTGAGGGTTACCAAGAAGGTTCCATAACCTCACTAATTAGATGAAACAATAATTCATTAGCCCATACATTCATTAACCATTCGATTTACTTATCATATCAGAAGCGAGATCCATATCTAGGGTACCTCGCATAACCAAAAATATAACCAACAAATAGTCAGAGTAGAAACCATGGAAAATAAACTATAACGTGAACATGATAATCACTACAATAGGGAACATAACTCTTATTATCATGTGGAATTACCAGCTAGGTTTGGGACTTCCACGTACCACCCGACCATAGATTGGGTTGAGCCAAAACTCACTTCAGCCAATCACCCCCGTGCCATATTCCAAGCATGAATGTGGGATCTCCTGAAATGAACCATCTAAAACCAAACCAAGGCTTCCAGAGGCCAATCCCACCTCAACCCTCAAACAATGATTCCACCTCATGGTCAGACATCACTAACCATCACCAAATCGGTCTCTACCTAAGATGTCTAGGGCTCGAGAGTGTTTGTTTCAACCAAGGCTTGTAGGACTAGTAATTCAACCCACAGTTGTTGTCGGGCTCCAGAGTGTTCGTCCAACCAAGGCTCCAGGACTAATAAGTCAACCCACTAAGGGCTCCAGAGCATTTTTCCAACCAAGGCTCCAGGACTAGTAACTCAACCCAAGTTATTACAGGGCATCCAGAGCATTTGTCCAACCAAGGCTCTAGGAACTAATAACTCAACCCATAACCAAAGGAATATGAGAACCAACTAGAAAAAAAAGTAAAACCTGCAACAACATGGCTATCCAGGAAATGGAAGGCTAGGCAAAACCACTGTCAATCCAAGCAATGCTCCATGCCAATGACATAACATAACCAAATAACCACATGCATATTCCATTCATGCCAAAACTAACAAGGAAACTATACATGCAACTCGCTACTTGTAAGAAAAACCTGTTTTAGTTGTTGATCCCGATATCCTCTTGTGCTTTCCTACTTTTCCTTTGCCTTCTTGCTCCAAATCCCAAGTATGCCACACTCCTCCAATAGTGCTCCAAGAAAATTCTAAGTGTCCAAGAGTATGAGAGAGAGAATAGAGAGAGAGCTCAAAAAATGAACTGAAAAAAGTCTGTGAACTGATCCTCATAAGCCTTTTTATTAATAAGGCCTCTATTTTCTTCAATTTCCATTATTTCCCTTCATATTCTTCCTCGCATGCAATCTATGACCTTTCTCCTTCATTTTCTCCTATTTTCCATTATTTTCATAAATAAATGCCAATAAATGCCACTTTGCCTTTCCAAATCCTTAGCCATTTCCTTTGCCAGTTTCCATAGCTATAAATTAATCAGAAGTGATCCCCATCACTATGTTTTTGCCCAACATTCAACTTGTAATACGTGTCCCATGACCAAGGTCTTATTTTACCTTTATTAACTTTATTATATGGATTTTTAACCAGGGCTGTTACACAAACCTCCAAAAAAAATGTTGTAGTGAAAATTCCACGATAATTTGTTTAGAGCAGCAAAACCCTAGGATCATGAGCTATGATACTAAGTGTTATCAACCTTGTGCCTTAAAAAGATAAGAAACCAATAATTGCAGTCATCTTCAAGGTAAAAACCTCCTTTTACAATGAATACAACACAATATTTGATGATCCTAAGACTAGGTCTCCTAGTGTATATATAAGAGACAAATGGTACAATTATAATAAAATGAAACCCTGAGATCGTTCTAGCCTACATATAACAACAGAAATGTAATCACTCAATATCTAGGGCTCAATAAGGGGTTCTAGGGTTAACATGGGGCTTATATAGGGATTAACACTCCTCAAGTATCTAGGGGGTATACATACTCATCTACAAAAGAAAGTGATGTTGTTCAAGCCTAGAATGACGAATGAGGCTTATATGTAGGTGCAACATCTAGAAAACATAAGCCAAAATAAAGGGAAGTCAAGTGGTTCAATGCAGAAGGAACACTAGGAAGTTCTAAGGAGGGGAAGAAGAAGTGGAAAGGGGGGAAGGATAAGAAGACAATCGCCACAACATGCTAGTGCAAAGATCCTAGAAACCACTACAACATTGATGGTCACATAGAGGATAAGTGCTAGTAATTACATATGGAACTCAACTCTAAGAATCGAAAGAAGGATGTAAAGAAGAAAAATATCACAACCACAAGTTTCAGCAATCATGTAGAGAGAAACTTAGACACGGACGAGAAGATTGTCTACACCTCAGTGTAGAAGGGGGTGAAATTCAGTAGCCTTCAATAACAAGAAGAGAATATATGATCAAACCCTTCCTTATAAAGATACAAGTCTAGAAGGTAAAAATTGATGCTTTGTTCCTCAGGATCACAGGAGAATCTCATTATAGTAGAGCTGGTCAACAAACTGGGATTAGAGGTTTGAGATAATTCTAACCATATCCATTGGGATGGGTAAATGAGGATGCATAAATGAAGGTAGCAAAACAATGTAAAATACAATTTGCTATCAATGTTGATATTATTGATGAAGTAGACTTTGATGTAGGTCCAATTGATGTATGTGGAGTGGTGCTTGGGAGTCCCCATATGTACATTTGGGGTGAAATTTTCATTTGTAGTGCTAACCAAATCCACATCATCAAGGATAGTGTTAGTGTCAGTCTTTCCAACCTTCCTCTAGTGATCAAATATGCTCTTACAAAGTGATTTTGAAGTGTCAAGGTCAAATTTTGTCATTTCAGTGAATCTTCAAGCAAAATTTGGTCATTAGGCATTAGGTCTAGGGTTTGCTTTAACTCCTTCTAAAGTTGTCCAAATATCGTTCCATGTCATCATTCAGCTGAGTGTGTCATCATTCAGAGGGTTTTCATCATCATATTAGATTCCATTGGGTCATGTTACACCTTGTTCATGCTTCAGTTGCACCTAGGCAAGGTCATTTCCCTCTCTTAGGGTTTTGAAAGCTAATTTATCTTGGATGGTCAAATCATCGGAAAAAATTGTTTCCTGATGTTCATACACCTTCCCCTATCCTTAAAGTACCTTATCAAGTGCTTCCCATCACTGAGATTCCCCAAATTCCTCATTTTCGCACAAACCCTAGTTTCTAGCTACAACCTGGCAATTTTCTAGGTTGGGCCTGTGTTTTGCCCTTTTGGATCCCTTCCCCTCACTCAATCTCTGAGATTCCACTTTCCCTTGCTTCCTAACATCCTTCCCTACTTCCAAAAATTTTCTCAAGAATTTAGAAGCCTCTTATCCCCTTCATTTCGCTTCATTTCGACAAAATCCCTTGTTCCACACATCGGGATAAGTTTCACTCAAATGATGTTTCAGAGCAATCAAAGATGAATTTTGGAAAACTGAGAGAGTTTTTTGTCCACAACATGACAAAGCAAAAAAACCTCCTTCACTTTTTACACAGGTGTCATGGTTTTAGTGAAATGTCAAAATTACAATCGCTAGATCCAAGGAGGTTGACCGAGGCACTAAAATGGAGAAAGAGGCCCGATCCCCTCCATATCTTGGCCGAGGCTTCACTCAAGGACCAAGGTACTAAATAGCCTAGCCACAGCACAAATCCCAAGAAATTTTGAGCATTTTGGATAATTTTGGCATTTTTT
>APFE030906990.1:615-15542 GCA_000404065.3 Pinus taeda | reverse complement strand
AACTCAGTCATATTTCAGCAGCTCTTTGCAGCTTTCTTGCTGCCTTTATTATGCACTCTGACATTTTCAAGCTATTATAATCCTATTTTCAATCATCTTTGCTCATCCCGACTAGGAAATTCCCATGCTTTCTTGTAACATGGCATACAATATCTCATGGGATTCATCATGAAAATTTGAAAAAAAAAAAAACATACCTCTTGCCTTGTCCCTTGACTAGTTTCTCATCCATTTACACACATGTTTTTAACAAATCACACTTATTTGGTGTTCTCAATAGCTCCCCGTTGTTACACCGCAGTGACTACAAATCATACAAAGGTTCATGCAGAGCACAAAAAGTCTCAATTCATCCTTGGAGAGAGATATAGAGTTAATAGTGAGGAGTTTTATCAGTTACATTAATCCTGAAGGAATAAGAGTGCATTATCCAGCAAATTTTCAGTGGTACTACCACCTATGTTCTTAGCCCAACCCTATGGAACTACAATCAGGTGTTATCAACCCACAAGTCTTGGGTGCCTCGACCTCCCGGAAGTTGTCAACTAGCACAGTCTCAAGTGGATTTATCAGCTTGTAAGGCACATCCATTACTCAGTGATTACCAGCCAACAAACCTTTTGGGTTTCTCATCTAAGCTATCATCTAATCTTACTCTGTGATTATCAGCTAACAAGCCTCATGGGTTTCTCAGTTATGCTATCATTAGAGCTCCTTTATGATTATTAGTGAATAATCCTTTTAGGTTTCTCAGTTAAATTATCATTAGAGTTATGCTCTGTGATTATCAGCAAACAAGACTCATGTGATTATCAGTTATGTTATCATCATAGTTTCTCTACTTCAAAGAAATATTGTTTGGCATCAGCAAAATTCTTAGTGGAATCCATGCCCAATCCTGCGATCAAGGATTTTGATTATTAGTTAATATACATTCTACCATAACCATCTTAAAAGCATGACATAACATGAGCATATAAAATCATATTCTTATGAAATTTAAAATCATTGGACAGCCACAGCTTCCCTGCCCCATCGATTCCTCTTCCAACCAAGAATCTCATTGGAAAACTTATCACGTCATCCCATATAGTCATTTACATTTGCATCAATTAAAATTATACAATCATTCTTCCACAAGAATTATTCCTAACAAAACCCTATCAAATGCATGGCATCTACACACACACACACATATATCAACATGACCATGTAATTACGGTCAGGGTTGATAGAACCTCCTTTGAGCCATTTTCATCATTGTTATCTCATTTCCCATTATCCCCATGGACCAAAATAGCCCTCTGAACTGTCATATTTTTGTCCACTTAAGGACATATCATACAATAACACATGTTAGGTAAAACTAGAGTTTTAGAGAACTCCTTGTATTATTGTTTTTATTGACACAACAGTTTCTCAGCCTGAACATAATTTATTTTATGTGTATTGTCATATTTAGGAGTGATGCCCTAACATACACCAATGATGGTCTATTCCAACCCCTCACCTGAACCCAACCTTTCTTAATTCATGCTCTTTAATTATTCGCAGGGCCTTGTTAATGGTGCTAGACTTGCCAACATTTAGGGGATCACCCTGGTATGAAGTACTAACTAGACCTCACACTGTTTGGTGTGGGATTCCCATCTAGTATGATGGCCCGATTGCCATTGTCAGAAGGATTTACCTCAACTCTTTCTTGTCAGCATAGCAGAGTGGTCTGCTTTGCCTTCAAGAAGTGAGGTTCGTGTGCCTCGTGAATTCTAGTGTACTTGTGTCAATGGTTCTTTCACTGTAGGAGAGAGAGTGAGAGTGAGTCCCAAGTTGGTTGAGATTCAGTCCCAACTTGGCTAGGAACACACAACACAATAGGACATGCACAGCTTCTGGAGGAGCAATCCACACAGATGCAGCACTCACAACACACAAGGTAAGAAACACATACATCACTCAACAAATGAGTCTGAACAAGTGCAACGGTTGTTACAGCAAGTTTTATGTGAAAGGTCTATCTAGTTTCCGGGAGAGTAGTCTACATGGGTGAGACAGCGTTAATAGCATATACAAAGCATTTCCATTAATAGATTATGTATTACAACAAGTGAAATAGTTCAGATTATGTATTACAACAAGTGAAATAGTTTAGATTATGTATTACAACATGCATCACAAGTGTTAAACATTAGTCTTACAACGATTACAATACATGTGTAAAAACATGTTGGCCTATTAGTAGGCTTCTAAATTAAGTGAAAGCTCCAAGACACATCGTTACACCATACATCACTAACCCTGAGTGTGGGGTGTTGGAGCCACTACTTACTCCTCAAAGAAAAGATTACAGACTCTCTTGGCTATGTGGGAGGAGCTAAGGTGAAAATTCCTTTGCATGTACAAATGAGGGGGTATTTATAGCCAAAGGTGAAACTAACCCTTGTGGTTGTTCGACTACCCTCGTGACTATTTGACTTCCATGACTTTTCGACTTTAGATGACTCTTTATACAACAAGTTGGTCTCTTTGACTTCCATGTTACATTACATTGATTGATAACATAGCCCATAGTAGATATGTGGGCAACATGACTTATGACATGACTCGACATAACAATGTTGGTACATTCATGTTGTTGTTGGAGTGCATGTCAAGCTATAGTGTTGTTGGGTGATGGATGTCCTCATGGTGTATCATAGCTTCACCTCAGCATGGAAAAGTGTGCGGAGTCTTTGATGATCTTTGGTTTGCTTTATGATGCTTATGCATGTTTCTCCTTGCTTTCATGTTGGAAGGCTTGACAGGCTCATCTGTTTGCGAAAGGTGCACGTTCATTCATTTGTCCATTCCTGAGCACATCTTGAATTTTTTCTCGTGAATTCATCCGCGAACATATCTTTTCATGATCATCCATTCATGAGCACATCTCTTCGCATGCATCATTCATTCGTCCATTAGTGAATCTATCCTTTTGCATGTGCTCCCTTCGTTCATCCCATTTGTCGTCTTTCCATGTTTGTTGGTGTACCTATACCTCGAGTCACTCATGATGAGACAACATCAAATCCAAAACCTCTTAGTATACCATGACACATGATCATTTCAGATGGAGGTGATCAAGGGAGGCAGCAAGGTTGTGAAGTGAGATGATGGCTCCGGGCATTGCTGATGAAAACTGCACAAGAGTCGCTGAGTGATGAATATGGGCAATCCAAGTTGATAGTGACTATCTATGAGGTCTGAATTGACTGGAAGGAAAAATTGTGAAAATTTTGGGAGGGACAGTCCGTGTTACAAGAAGGAAATGTAGCAAGGATCTGTGCAGTTTCCTGAATGAGCGGGTAGCAGGGGCTGAAAGGCCAAATTTACGCAATTTTCTGGAGGAACAGGTCAGGCTACAAGGAGGGTCAGCAGGCAGAGATTGTGTGGTTTTTGAGAGGAACTTCCTAGGAGCTTGGAAGCCAAAACTGCAAAATTCCTAGAGGGAACTTGTAGTTCATCACTGGGGTCACTAGCAGCCAAAACTACGAAATTCCCAGAGGGAACTGGCAGTTGGATGCTAGGAGCTACTGGCTGAGGAAACTACACTGAGGTTGTAAGGACAGCCTACTGATCATATCTATGCATTTTCTGAGTTGAGCGGGTTGTTGGGTAGCAGAAGGCCTGCTCATGAAAACTACATAATTTCTTGGATGAGCAGTCAGTTGACTTTTGGGATGACTGACTGGGAAAACTGCACAATTTTCTGAGGGAGATAGGGACAAGCACTTGGTGTCTGTCTGCCATGTCTGCACAATTTCATTAGTCAGTTGAGGGAGTAAGGTCAGTAGCCTCTGCATAATTTTTAGGGGAATCAATCTCGAGGTGAATGTCAGGTCTGATTATCCGGGTGGTCAACATGGAAGTTGATTGAATTTCTTGCGGGAGGAGCAACTTGAAAAGAATTTCTTATTGCTTTTGTGTTGTTCTAGGTGGAAATCAATCAATTCGATGACGGGATGATGTTCTGGTTTTCATAGGGGAGTATGGTCGTCAAAACTTCAGCAAACATGACTAAGTGTGTGAATGATCAAAAGATGCATAGGTGATCATGCAAACACACACTCACATGACTCGATGATGAAACGACTCGAACCATCCAGACACACATGCTCAACATAACTGACCGGTGGTACAAGTGACAAATGTGACACTTGTCATTGACTGTTCATTGATCAAGGTGACGCTTGCATGACAATGAATGTGACTCCGTGTGTGATTGTGACAGATGATTTCATAGCGAACACAACAAGCACATACTAAGAGAAGGCTTTGAGCATAACTAGAACATGGTCGCAAGAATGACTTAAACACTAGCATGCAGAAACTTGAATGAAATGAACAAGCAAGGTAGATGCAAGGACTCATACAAGCTCACAGAGTGAACCCAAGTGTGTGTAGTCATCAAGAGAAACTCTCAAGGGAGGCTCCGAAATTGAGTGCAGGCCAAAATTTTGGAGGGTGGTTGTAGCTGCTACAACACTTGGTGACACACTGGTAGAACTCCAACTTCTCTGTTCCGGTTCATTACTAGCACAGGGCCTTGGTCTTTCAAGGAGTATTGAATCGTTGTGCGGGTTACTTTAGCTTCCCCACTTATCCTATGGACATACATATTTCATCCTTTGCCAACTCAGTCAAACACAATCAAAAGTTTAGCTTCATCTCAGTGTTTAAAATTTGGCAAGGGTAGTTTAGCTGGCAAGTTGAATATTTTCAGAGTATAAGTTTTCATCTTTGGTGTTGATCCACTACCAGTAGGCTTGGACAATACCCTGGTGGAGTCACGCAGGAACACACACATTGCTCCACTGCTAGCGAACCTGGTCAGTACCCCGGTGGAGTTGCATGCTTCTCTTCTTTCGCCTTTGTATTTTTTTCAAGAGGACTATGCATAGGCACTTATTTATTTTTGGGGCAAAAGAGGGATCCCGACTTATTGAGAGAAAAAGAGGTTTTTCCTTCAAAGAGGCATGTAAGACCTCTGACATAGGTTTGGTCGTTTAGATTTTCCCCTTCTCCGTTTCTACTAGTTGGATGAGCTTGAACACACAGAGCAGAAGGCTGAGTATAGGCATGGGGACTCCTCGTGTGGACACGAGTTCATGGTTGGACCAAAAATTCCCTTGTAGACGGTTCGTATTTTCTGTCAAGAATTTATCAGTCGAAGGTTACAACCAAGCACAGAGAAGACTAGCCAAGTGCTGTAATGTGACAAGTTTCTTCAAATATCATCCACATTCTCTATTCAGAAGCCAGAATGTAGTAGTTGGCAGCACTTATTTCTATAAACAAAAATAGTAATATCAAACAAACAAAACGAACGTGACCAAAAATAGTAAGCATAATCAAACAAAGTAAAAACAAAGATAATAAGAAAAGAAAACAAGATGAAAACAACAAATAGCAAGCAGACTATGTACATGGAATGGGTGCAACCCGGCCTATTGAAGGTAATGCTTGAGATCATAGCCATTGACAGGAAGGTTTTCAATCCTCCCATCAAGTGATTGCAAGTGATATGTGTGTGGGCCAAGCTTCTCATAGACCAGTGCAAGTCCACTGAGCTCCGCTACCGGAACCTAGTGGCATTCCAAAATATCTTCAAGTGAAGGAAACACCACTGTTTCAGCTACTGTGTGCAACATGGGCACGGATGATGGCACAGGGTAGTTGTTTTTATTCCAAGAATGTTTCAAGTGTCTGAAATCAATGCATAAGCAGATTTTCCCAGATTTCTCACATGCGGAATTTAAATTAGAAAACCAAGTACGATAACGAACTTTGTAAGTAATCCAACTATCCAAAATGTTAGTCAATTTTTTTTGTATAAGGAGTGCAAACAACATGTGTGTGTTACCTAGTCTTTGCTGCAATAGCTTATCTCCTCCTTTACCTTGAATCTTGTGTTGGATTGCTCGCATGTAGTGTGTACTCAGGTCATCATCTGCCCCTGCAAACCCATTCCGATGTTGTTTGGTCAAGCAGTCAAAGTTTTTCGTTGTTACGGTGTGTAGATTGTACAGAGATTGGCTATCTTCGGATCATGATAGGTTCCCAAGTTGTCATGTTTGTTCGTAACAGTGGTCCTTTGCATGTTCAACGCGAGTGCTTCATACTCAGCAGTGTTATTTGTGCACACAAACTTCAAGAAGCTTGAAATCATGCACTGTCTATTGTTTTGGACAACTGAGCTACACTGGGTCCTTGAGCCATTACATGTCTCTGATTCTTCAAAATCCATGGACCGCAGCTTATATATATACAGACCATTTTTCATGCTAGTACTTCTACTACTATTGTTTCTGCTACTATCGGTAGAATAAACTATACAAGTTTCATTACCATTAGTTGGGCAAGGAAGGAGTCCCAACTGCATGTCTAATGAGGTTGGATCTGGTTGTACAGGATAACGCTCCAACGTTGTTTCCAAGAGGTACTTGTCAAACATGAGTTCTGTGAACACCAACGGTTCATTCTCACCATTAAGGGGAGTGACATTATGTTTCATATACCTCTCGGATAACACCCAGATTTGGTTGAATTTTCCCTTATACAGAAGCCACATGTGAGACCAGTCAGTAGAAAAATATCCATCTAGCTTGTTGGACCAGTCTCTGTTGAGTAGCAGACCATATGCTTCCGGTATGTCCACAACAACTATGTTGATGCATTGGTGGACTCGAGTGTCATGAGATATTCGGATGATTATGTCTCACAGTTCACCAATGGTTGGTACCAATATTCAATCAAGGTGGATGATTCGCACTGATGTACCACTCCATTGTGCATTAATCTTCTTAGGAACGAGAGCGGCATCACATTGGTCGTCACACCGCAATCAGCGAAACAGTTGTGAACATTGCAATTGAAAACTTCAAATGAAATTTGTAATTGAGGGCAACCTGAGTTTTCTTCTTCCATTTCGAGTGTATTGAGCACCGTGGAAAGTGATCCAGGAGGTGTGCTTGCTCCCTAGCTAGTAGAGGTTGCGCTATCTGTTGCGGTCTGTCCCAATGCATGCAGCAGGATATCTCGCTGACTCTGGATCTTGGCCAACACGAAAAAATTGATGTTCGCCCAAGTTTTTCATGTCATCAACAATGTTGTAATCCAGAGGTGGTAACCTCACCGAGGTGTCTGGGGTAAAATGACTTTTCGTGTTTTCCAATGGAGTGTTTTGCATCTTACTGCTCATGGATGTGCTTTTGTCCATTGTTGTCTTTCTAGAATTGCTTTGTGTTTTCTGCTTTGGGGTGGCCGGTGGATCGGTCTTCTTGATCAGCAGCCTAATCTTTTCTTGCATCTCCCCAAGTGTGGGGGGAGCCTCTTTACTCCTAATATTGTAATGGTTAGTTTGTTTTTGGGTTGGCTTCTCAGTGTTCATATTTGATATCGTTTGTGAGCAATGATATGCGTTCACCACATGCCCAAATCTTGATGGCTCATCACGTGCAACCTCTTCATCATTGTCAGTGTCTTCTAGTTTCTCTTGCATATTGCTTCCTGCATCAAGTGTAAGACTATAGAAATAATTCATAACTCGCTCTCAGCTCGAACAAGAGTTCTAGGGAGGATGTTCTTCATGGAAAGAATAGAATTTCGGATCTGCACACTGTTTGAGCTGGAACATAGGCTTCTACACAATTTTTGAAACGAACTAGATGGTGCTTGATGAGCTGCTTGCCTGCCTCTTCCTAGGTGGGTGACTGCTTACAAATGTGCTTATTTTACATTGTTTGATTCCGTACATTTCAGTGGTTAAGCTCTTGAAAAGACGAGTGAGGGTCTCAATATCGGTTGCTTCCTTGTCTCTACCCTTGCTCACCGTTGCTTGGGACTTCTTGCTCACATCCTTAGATTCCTTCATTGATTCATCATCCTTGATGACTCAGATTGCACACAGGTATTTCTCAAATGCGATAACCTCTTCGTAACTTTCCAAGAGTGTTGGTTTCGCAACTCGCTTGACGAACTCCACAATGTTGTTTGGCAGTGCGTATGTGTAATAGTCAAGAGTGATGGAGTCATGAGTTTTAGTGGCTGCTGCAAAATTGTTCAAAATACGTGTAAACCTCTAATTGAATTCTTTCACTTTCTCTTTTCCCTCCATCTTGAGGCTTCCCAATTCTTTGAGTAGCATGGCTGGGAACATACCTTTGAAATCACCCCAATTATGTATCAAGTTGGGTGGAATGTTGTGATACCATGCACATGCGTGGCTGTCCAAGGTACATGGGAACAGTCTACATGCTACATCATCATAACGTACCTCAAGGGTTTACAGCTGTAGGTAGAAGTTGTCTAAGTGGTCTTCTGCATTCACCATGCTATCAGGGTTGAACTTGATGTTCATTCTCTCCGCTCGCTTTGGCATCTTGTGCAGAATAATCGAGAGAACCAATGGTCCCTTAGTCATCCATTCAAGATTTGGGTCAGCCATCTCTTCTTCTTCGTCATCCTCTTCCTCTCTTTTAGAGTCTGATGGTTCTAGCTCAAAGTCTATTGGTTCATCTCTGCCTCCACCTCCTCTGCTGCCTTTCCCTCTGCCTCTTGTACTGGAGTTCAATACCAAGATCATAAGAGTGTCTTGTTCACCTTACCAGAAGATCGGAGGTTCCTCTCTGTCTTCAATAGATTCTTCTAGACCTTCAAGTGTGGCATGGACTTCTTCTTCCACAGATCATACAACAACTCTTGTGGGAGTGGCTTTTGGCTTCCTAGATGCGCGTGGAAGATGATGTCTATCTGGGATCAGTCTGACTGCTTTCATGAGCTAGCGAGTGATGGGATGGACAGAAAGAATTTGATGATGTGGAATCTCATGTTCAATTTTCGGAGGTGAGGAGTAACCAACTGCAGAGTCGCGTGTAGGTGAGAGGGAGTGGGAATTACTGCCTTGAGTAGATAGTTGATGAATGAGTGTGAGGGGAATTTCAGCTATATACAACTGGAAACCCTCCTTCTAGCACCAGAAATGTTGATGGTGCTGGACCCTCCAACATTTAGGGTATCACACTGGTATGAAGTCCCAACTAGACCTCACATCTTTTGGTGTAGGAGTCCCCTCCGGTATGATGGCCCAGTTGCCATTGTCTTAAGGATTTTCCTCAACTCTTTCTTATCATCATAAGAACACACAAGGTAAGATAACATGTACAAAACTCAACGGATGAGTATGAACGAGTGCAACGGTTGTTACAGCAAGTTTTATGTGAAAATTTTGTCTAGTGTCCAAAAGAGTAATCTACACAGGTGAGATAGCATTAACAGCATATACAACACATTTTCATTAATAGATTATGTATTACAACAAGTGAAATAGATCAGATGTAGAACATAGGTTAAAGCAACATGCATCATAAATGTTAAAGATTAGTCTTACAACAATTACACTACATGTGTGAAAACGTGCTAGCCTGTTAGCAAGCTTCTGAATTAAGCGAAAGTTCCAAGACACATCATTACACCATACATCACTAACCCTGAGTGTGGGGCATTGGAGCCACCACTTACTCCTCAAAGAAAATATTACAGACTCTCTTGGCTATGTGGGAGGAGTTGAGGTGAAAAGTACTCTGCATGTACAAATGAGGGCGTAGTTATAGCCAAGGGTGAAACTGACCCTTGTGGTTCTTCTACTACCCTCGTGACTATTTGACTTCCATGACTTTTCTACTTTACATGACTCTTTGTACAACAAGTGGGTCTCTTGGACTTCCAGGTTACATTATATTGATTGCCAACATAGACCATAGTCGAGACTGGGCGACATGACTCAGCATGACAGTGCTGGTACATTCATGTTGTTGCTGGAGTGCATGTCGAGCTATAGTGTTGTTGGGTGATGGATGTCTTCATGGTGCATCACAGATTCACCTCTACATGGCAAAGTGCATGGAGTCTTCGATGGTCTTTGGTTCGCTTGATGATGCTTAGGCACATTTCTCCTTGATTGCATGTTGGAAGGCTTGACAAGCTCATTTGTTCGCAAAACGTGCATGTTCGTCCATTCATCCGTTTGTGAGCATATTTTGCAAGTTTGCTCATCCGTCCATCCGTGAACATATCTTTGCATGATCATCTGTTTGTGAGCACATCACTTCACATGCATCATTCGTTCATCCATTTGTGAACCTGTCCTTCTACATGTGCTCCCATTGTTCATCCCATTTGTCGTCTTGCCATGTTTGTTGGTGTGCCTGTACCTGCAGTCACTCATGATGAGACGACATCAAATTCAAAACCTCGTAGTCTACCATGACACATGATAATTTTGGATGTAGGTGACCGGGAGAGGAAGCAAGGTTGTGAAGTGAAATGATGGCTCCGGGCACTGCTGATGAAAACTATGCAAGAGTCACTGAGTGATGAAGATGGGAAATCCAAGTCGACAATGACTTTTTGCGAGGTCTAGCTCAGCTAGAAGGAAAAATTGTGCAAAATTTGGGAGGGACAGTCTGGGCCGCAAGAAGGCTCTGTGCAGTTTCTAAAATGAGCGCGCAGTAGGGGCTGGAAGGCCAAATTTATGCAATTTTCTGGAGGAACATGTCGAGCTGGAAGGCGGGTCAGCAGGCAGAGATTGTGTAGTTTTTTAGAGAAACTCCTTGGGAGCCTAGCAGCCAAAATTGAGCAATTCCAAGAAGGAACTAGCAGTTGGCTATTAGGGTCACTAGTAGCCAAAACTACACAATTCCCAAAGGGAACTGGAAGTCAACTACTAGGGTCACGGGAAACCAAAACTGTGCAATTCCCAAAGGGATCTGGCAGTTGGCTGCTACGATTTGTTGGTCGAGGAAACTACATTGTGTCTTTGAGTTCAACCTACTAATCATCTCTACACAATTTCTGAGTTAAGCGAGTTGTTGGGCACTAGAAGGCCTACTCATGAAAATTGCATAATTTCTTGGATAAGCAATCAGTCAACTGTCAGGATGAACGACTAGGAAAACAGCCTAATTTTCTAAGGTAGACAGGGACAGGCACTTGGTGTCTGTCTGCACAATTTCCTCGGTCAGTTAAGCAAGTAATTTCAATGGCCTCTGTGTAATTTGTGAGGGTAGTCAGTCCCGGGGTGACTACCGAGTCCGACTCTCCGAGTGGTCAGCATGGAAGTTGATTGAATTACTTGTGGGCAGTGCAGCTTGAAAAGAATTGCTTTGTGATTTTTTGTTTTTCTAGGTGGCAATCGATCAAGTCGATGGCAGGGTGATGGTCCAGCTATCACAAGGGATTCTAATCGTCAAAAATTTAGCAAACATGACTAAGTGTGTGAGCGATCAAAAGATGCATAGGTGATCATGCAAACGCCCACTCATATGACTCGAGAATGAAACAACTCGAACCATCCAGACAAGCATGCTCAACATGACTAACCGACGATGCAAGTCATAAGCACGACACTCGTGATTGACCATTCATCGATCGAGACGATGCTTGTGTGACAGTGAATGTGACTCCGTGTGTGATTGTGACAAATTCTTTCATAGTGAACACAACAAGCACATACCAAGCAAATACTTTGAGCATAACCATAACATGGTCGCAAGCATGATTTAGACACCAGCATGCAGAAACTAGAATGAAATGAACAAGCAAGGTGGATGCAAGGACTCACATGAGCTCATGGAGTGAACCCAAGTGTGTGTAGTCATCAAGAGAAACTCTCAAGGGAGGCTCCAAAATTGAGTGCAAGCCAAAATTTTGGAGGGTGGTTGTAGCCGCTACAACAGGCCTCTTTCAAGTCATTCTTCTATTGGTCATGCTAAGCTCTCTTACTAGAGCTCTGTGACCTTCCTTCCATGCCCACTAATGTTCCAAAGGCTCCCAAAGCATGAATAAAAAAAGGCAAAATCCAATGGAAATAAAAAAGGGTAATCGCAAAAATAAAAGAACTCATGATAGTTGTCATAAAATCACACATCAAAAATAGAATGTCCATGCGCAATCCAACAGTAAAAACGGATATTAAAACATAAGTCAATGGAGGGAAAAAATATGAAATATTTAACATAACGACTCAATTCCCATGAGTCTGGTGTCCCTCAATTCTTCATGATTAAGGTTCAACCCGAGCCCTTTCCATGATTTCATTCAGTCTCTTGTACTACAACCAGACTCCACAACAATTAACTCAACCATTGCACAATTTATTTATAATTAATTATATTACTTCAACAACAATAAAATGGATATATAATTAATATATAATCATCCATATTAAGCCTTGATGCCAAGTGGCCAGCGTTCCTTTTTTCCACATTTGCGTAGGTCCTAGGCACGTTTTTAGCCATGTCCTCCACTAGTGTGCTTCTTGCACCATATGCAATCATGATTGATTCCTCTGTATCTCGAGGCAGTCTCTATGAAAATGGTTATCCCTGCATTTCTAACATACTTTGGGTTTCTTCTAGGACCCATCCTCTTCTTTAGCCTAAGCATGTTGGCCTTCATAAGTTGTGTTGATCTTCTGTTGGGTTTCACCTCTACTAGTGGTTGAACATCTTGCCTTCTCCCTAGGATATTGTCAAGAACATCCCTACCTTTTTCCTCTAATTTTGAAACTTCCTTTTGTCTTCAAATTGGCCTTAAGCTATAGCCTATGTTTAAATTGCTTGTAGCAGTGTTTCAACTTTTTGATTGCCTCTTCAAGGGTCCATAGTTCATCAAATTTGATTCAATCTTTAAATGCTAATTCCAACCCACTGATGTATCGTTGTGATATTTTCCTTTTTATCCATGATGTAGGGAACATATCTTAACAGCTCTAGGAATTTAGTGGTATACTCTTCTTCTGACATCGATCTCATCTTGAGCTCATAAGCTTCCTTAGCCTTGTTGTCAAAGTATCTCTCCAATAGATACTTGTCCCTGAAATAACCCTTAAATTCCTTCCAAAACATCTCTTCTTCTTGTATTCCTTTCACATTTTTTAGAGCTTCCCACAAGATATCAACCTTACCCATTAGGTTGAAAGTAGATATATTTTCTTTCATGTTCTCTGAATAGTCATGAACTCTAAAGAACTTCCTTATAACTAGTAGCCATGCTTCTACATCCTCTAATTTTTTCATCTTACTATAAAAGGTAGGAGGCTTAGCTTTCTTAAATTTATCTGGTACATATTGTTTTTCCCTCCTTCAATCATGATGATGATGATGATTCCTTTTTGGAATGCTTCAAGTTGTTTCTCATGGGTGTTGGTCCTCTTCTATGGAGTGTCTAGTGAAGTACCTCCTTTCACCATATCTTCACATTCCCAATTGTGCCTCTTCCTGGACCTCCTACTATCTTCCTTATTTGTTCTTTCTTCTTTCTCTAAGGGACTCTTCATGTCCCTAAGACTAGCTCCCAACTCATGTTGTCGTTTCCTTTGTAATGCAGGTTTTAACCCCGTACAGAAATTACTTGCATACATATTATAAAACATAGAAAATAAACAATGTGAGAGCATAACACATATACACAAAGATTTCCCCTGGATCCCAAAACCGGGACTACCAGCTTAATTTTTCATTATGTTCCTTTCAATGTTATAATACATATTTATACATGCCGAAGCATCCAATACCATGGACTGAAAACCATCATGTCCAATACCATGGACCGAAAACCATACGCTCCAAAAAACATGTGGCGAAAATCATGCACAAAATCATAGGTGGGTCACCCAACCTAACATGGGTCCAAAACCAAATTTTCGCGGGGCAACTGCCCCGGACTCCCATAATGTTGAGGTTACGGGTAACACCCTAACCCCCTATGACCCCTCGCTAACACAATGCAGTGCAACGAAGGGGGCTCTGCCCCCTCTAATCCCCCGGTTCTACGTGGGCTAGTTGTGGAAAAGAATATAACACAAACCGACATCTCACCACTTTGTTGTTTTCTTTCCACAAGGGGCCCACAAGAGAGCTTAGTCCATTTTTTCCAGCCCTGAAACACCCATTGTCTCGGTCTACACCAAGAGAACTTCTCAGAGCTCACAGATTTTCTCAATGGCATCTACAGTATTCTTCAAATTATCCACATTTACCAGCAACACCTTTTTGTCTTCTATCATATCCCTCACAAAGTGATACTGAACATCAATGTGCTTTGTCTTTGAATGATATGTGGGTTTCTTTGCCAAGAAAATTGCACTTTGGTTGTCATTGTCTATCCTTATATCTCCCTATACTAACCCCATACTTGAACACAATCTCTGCAACCAAACTACTTCCTTGCTTTCATGAGTGACTGCCATGTATTCTGCCTCTGTAGTTGATAGTGCCATTACAGATTGTTTCTTACTCATCCAACTGACTGCACCTCCAAATAGGTTAAACACATACCCACTTGTAGATCTTCTCTGATCCAGATCTCCAGCCCAATTTGCATCAAAAAAGACACGAATATCCAATATTATGTCCAATCTTGATCTTCCTTAGTAGCACAAACCTTAAACACTAGTGCCACGCAAATACCTGAAAACCCGCTTCACTACTGTCCAGTGCTCCTTCCTTGGTTTTAACATAAACTTGCTCAATACTCCCACTGCATGTGCAATGTCTGGTCTAGTATAGACCATTGCATACATCAAGTTACCGACTGCACTTGCATATGGAACATGGGACATGTCCTCTTCCTCTTCTTGTGTCTTGGGACACTATTCAGCATATAACCTCACACCTACAGGAATAGGAACCTTCACCAGTTTACTATCCTGCATATTAAAACTCTGCAGTATTGTCTCGACATAATTCCTTTGGTTTAACCAGAGCTTCCTCTTTGCCCTATCTCTTTTAATTTCCACGCCCAAAATATAGTTTGTAGCACCAAGATCTTTCATGTCAAATTTGGAGGACAATTGGGTCTTCAAATCCTAGATAATTTCTTTGTCATTTCCAACC
>APFE030906989.1:23001-54449 GCA_000404065.3 Pinus taeda | reverse complement strand
ACCATCTTGTAGGTATCCTTCTTGAACACTGTCTTTACACCTGCATCATCCAACTTGCTTACAGAAATCAGACTTCTGGCCAACGCAGGAATATGCAGAACACCCGAAAGGGTTCTAACCCTTCCACCTTGCACTTCAACTTTACTTTTCCACGACCAATGATTCTAGCCTTCCTATCATCTCCTAAGAAGACATCACCACCATCGTATTTCTCATACTCACAGAACCACTCTCTATGGGGAGTGAAGTGAAAGGATGCACCTGAGTCAATCACCATGCCTCATGATCTACATGTGTACTTGAAGAAGCCAAGTACACATCCCCACCTTCATCTGAGGTGGTTTTCGCCTCTGCAGAAGGAGCATCGTCAAAACCTTTTCCTTTATCAGGAGCTTTAGATTTACACTCCCTTTTGAAGTGCCCTTCCTTTCCGCATTTCCAGCACACCACCTTTATAGGTTTTCCTGGAGATTTAGATCTCCCTCTAGATTTAGATCTCCCACTCAATGACTTATTTTTGTTTCTGTTCTGGGACCGTCCTCGTACAAACAAGGCATCACCATTCTGGCTACCCATATTTTTCCGTCTCATCTCCTTCGTTAGCAAGGCTGAGACGATTTCATCAAATTGCAAAGCAGTTGCATTTCTACCTATTGCAATAAACTATCCCACGAATCTGGTAGAGAACACAACAAACTGATGCACTTATCTTCATCTGAAATTTTAATATCAACAGATGATGACTAACTTACCACAGTATTAAATGCATTCAAATGCTCTATCACTGAGTCTCCATCTTTCATCCTCAGGTTATACAGCTTTTTGCGCAGGAACAGTTTATTTACGAGAGACTTAGATTGGTACAAAGTCCCTAACTTGTCCCATAAAGCCTTCGCCGTAGCTTCCCCTGATACATTCAACAATACCGAATTTGAGACACAAAATCATATTGTACTCTTTGCCTTCCGATCCAACTTCTTCCATTCTTCATCGGTCACTCTCGTTGGTTTAGTACCCATATCTACCACGATCCACTGATCTTT
This sequence comes from Pinus taeda, assembly GCA_000404065.3. NCBI lineage: Eukaryota > Viridiplantae > Streptophyta > Pinopsida > Pinales > Pinaceae > Pinus > Pinus taeda. Next base: position 53,406 of record APFE030906989.1, on the reverse strand, counting down.
ATCCACCAACAGATCCTCCATCTTGAGTTTCCACAACTCAAAACTCTGACCATTGAACTTCTCAATCTCTATCTTTTCACTGCCCGCCATCCTCTTTCACCACCAGAATTGATCTCGCAGATCTCCCACTGAACAGGGTCTACCACAGGCTTAAGCAAAACCCCTCAGCAACAAAGGCGTCCCCTTCAAGCCAAAACAACTCTGATACCAAATGTGGGATTTAACCTCGTACATAAATTACCTGCATATGAATTCTAAATCACAGGAAAAATAAAAATGCGAGAGCATAACACATATACACAGAGATTTCCCACTGGATCCCAAAACCGGGACTACCAGCTTGATTTTTCATTATGTTCCTTTCAATGTTATAATACATATTTATACATGCTGAAGCATCCAATACCATGGACCGAAAAACCATCACCTCCAAAACCATGGACCGAAAAACGATAGGTAGGTTCGCCCAATCTAATATAGGGTCCAAATAAAATTTTCCCACGGTGGTGCCCTGAACCCCATAGATGGGGCTATGTGCCCCCCTCAAACCCCCCGGATAGGGGGGTCTCCTGCCCCCCTGTGACCCCCCTGCTGCGCAACGAAGGGGGGGCTCTGCCACCCCTCTAACCCCCCGGTTCACTACGCAAGTTGGTCGTTCAAAGAATATAACACAGGACAACACTATTACCCCTCATCTTGGGCAAACAACCAGTATTGGACAGCAACAAATGGCTTCACAACCATCGCTGGTACAATATCAACAACCGCAATTCTAACAAGCTTACCAAGGACCTGAGCAACAAAGCTTTGCGGGTAATGGGCAGCCGTATATTCAAAATGGTCAACATCAATCATATCATAATGGTTATGCCCATCAGCCTTACCAAAGTTATCAGCATCAAATACATTATGCTGGTATGCAAAGACCCACTGCTCAGGCAATCCCATCTTATCCTGGGTATGCTTCGCCAAACCTAAATCAAAAGTTGCCCTTCGTGGCAACTGTAGAGTTACCGGATCTAAATCAGCTAACAAACGATCCAATTGCTTATGCCCCTTGGTGGTCGGAAATTCCTCATAAACTTCCATTAGATATTCCTCAATTTAATGGAAATCCATGTGAATACTCGTCGAATCATGTGATGACCTTTCATCTGTGGTGTTCATCCAACACTCTGAATGATGATTCGATTAGGCTTCACCTTTTTTAGTGAATGTTAACTGGTTCGACAGCAAAATGGTACATCGAATTGCCCAGAGCTTCATTCGATAACTTCAGTACCCTTGCCACAACCGTTTTAACCCATTTTCAATTACCAATAAGGTATAAAATAGGAACAAAACTTCTTACCAATTTCAAGCAAACGATAGCCACCCACATATCTGATCATATTCATGACTGGAAACACGTCGTAGAATGGTAAAAACATATGTTCATGATCAGCTGCTAGCTGAATGGTTTATTAAGTCATTGTTACCTTCTATTACAGAAGATATGGCAAAGGGAGGGGTCATCACTGAAGAGCAAGTCATTTCTCATGCGCAATATCTAGACTTGATCTATACTCAGTCTGGCATGCTCTACGACAAAATCGCTGATGCTCCTAGACCAAAGTTTTTCGTTCCTCCTCCTCCTAAATCAAACAAAGACTCTCATGCCGGCGATGGCTTGATAGGTACGACTAGCATGAAAACTGTAAAGGCAACATCAAAGAAATATCGTACAGTTTCTAGTCAAAATGAAAATGAAGAACTTCTTGCCTCGGAGGTAAATGCCGTGTCGACTGACAAAGGCAAAGAACCAAAGAAACCAGCAGGCAAGAAGAAAAAGAAAGGGAAAAAGAAGAAGTGAGATGATTCATCTCCTAAAAAATCTTCTGCATACCCTTCTAGAGAAAGGAAACCAAGTCATCCATGCTTTATATGCGATGAGGATCATTGGACAAAAGACTGCCCACATAAAGCTGAACTTAGGAAATTCTTAAAGAATTTAAAAAACTCAGCAGTATTGACTGATCCATTTCCAAACCTGGGAACCAATCTAGTTGCTAGTGACAATGTTTCCCCATTCCAAATGCTTATGTTGTCCATTTCAAAATAGCAAAATGATGCTTTGATATCGTCAAGGAATAAAGATTACGGGAATCCACAGCTGTCGAACAACAACACTACCGATCAACATAGTAGTTCGACAACAACTTCGACCGAAGTGGCATCACACATCATTCTCAAGCTAACGATAAAGCCGCCAAATGGAGTAGTACACAAATCGACATTTAATCCTCGTGCCATAGTAGCACAAAATTATAATATAGTAGTGGACCTGGCCCAATCACCATCCGCTGTGTTGACACTTGAGGTACTGCAAAATTGCCCCTCCTAGAAGCAGGCTCTATTATTAGTAATAGGTGGGATTGACCCAGCGGATTCCAATCTTGTGGCCTTTAATCATAAAGGATATGACCCTTAGTTACCAACTCAACCGCCTTCTTGATTCAAGTGAAAGCCTTCAACAAAACTGTTCATTGAACGATTACTGATGAGGGGGCATCTACATGTATTATGTCAATGAGTTGCTGGAAAACTTTAGGTTCACCACCCTTGTCGCGATCGTCAACGACGTTAAAAGCATTTGATGGATGAACATGTTATCACTTAGGTCGTTCCCCAAAAGTTGTAGAAAAGGGAATACGGCTGAGGTAACCATAGACCAATATTTCAGACACAGATTCTAGCCAATCTAGATCTAGAGAGGGTTCTCTCTTTATAGTTTATCTTTGTTTTCAAGTATGTTAGGCTAGTTATGAACTACAAGGGTTTTTGTTTTGAGTTTTGGATGGTGGTGTTCTGTAGAATAGGGTTGCAAGTATGAGGAGTTCAGTCCATTGGGCTAATGGAGTTTATAAGGATGAACTGTTGGATGCGGTTTCTTTGTAAAGAGGGCGGTACTACAGAGCAAGGTAATTAGTCATGGAACAATTCATAAGCTGAATTAGATGGGATGGAGTCTATGGTTGAAGGGAAGTTAAGAATCCTTCAATATGCAAACATAAATAAAGTGAATGATTATGACCAAGAAGCAATTAAGAATTTCTTAGTATTAAATCAATAGGCAAGAACGAGGGAAATAGGAGCAGTTAAGAATTCCTATTTATGTTGATCCTGAAGAAAACATTAATAATAATATTGGATACAGAATGTAAACAAACAAATTCTGTGCTATTCTTTTTCTCTATTATTAAGATCATGAAACATGTATGATGTATATAAATGCATAACTGTAAAACACAGGTGAGGATGAACTTATTGATCCATAACATGACTCAAGAATTCTGTAGTAGGGCCGAGAGCATCAATTCCACATTCAGACAGTGCAACGATAATGAGATCCAACAACTTTCGTATTCAGCAAATTCTCAGAGTTACAGCGTATTCCAGAGAAAATATTACCAAACAACCCCGAATACTTCATCTGGGGAGGTATTTATACAATAAGTGTTTACAAAATATCTGAAATGAGATAATATCTAGCAATAACTTCATCCATCTACTCTACCGGAGAAGTAAATGACGTTGGAAACAGAGAGAAATGAATGCAAAAGTAATCGTTGTGGTGCTGGCCGCTTCAATTGGTCAGATATGTTGACTTTCAAGCTCAGTGAGTCGACTGGTAGCCGTCTTCTATTGATATCCCGCGCTGCTGTCCCGGCTCCTTCATCTATGCCTGATTCCACTTTCATGTGTTTTGGCGTGACTTCCTTCCTCTGTTGTTTTCATTTTTGTGATATGTGGCATGTGCATTGAATTTGATTAAATGCAGCTGATCTAAAAAGAGAACTAAAACTACATTGGTAAAACCTCTAACATGCTCTGCCACCATTGGTCTGTTGGCAACTGGTGTCTTTGTAGTTTTATCAATATTTCATCCGCTTCAGTATACCTGTAGAAATTGGGCTAGTCTTCAAAAAGATGTGTTATTTCATGCTCAATATAGAACAGATTCTCCAACTTGTCATATAAGGTTTGTCCAGAAGGAGGTGCTATGTCTTCTGAAGCGCTTGATGATGTTGTGATTTGATTTGCAGCAGCTGTGTTCACCCTATGAGCATATTGTTCATGTGTCAACAGTCTCTGATTGCTGGTTAACAAACTGGGTATACCCTTTTGCTGCAAGACGGTAAACTTTTTTGTGAAAGTATTTATTTCTATCTGCATTTCCTGGCACTTTCTCTCCAAATTTTGTATAAAATTCCTCATGGTTAGCACCTTTTTAACTGTCAAAATGGTACCTGTTTTGTCCCTGATATATAGAGCTGCTAGTTGTTCTTTGGTATGAGTATTCAAAAAATGAATTAGTCTATTGGCCTGTTCGGGCATGTTTCCCAATAATGCTCTGGCCTTTTGAATCTCTACTTGGGCCATTTCTATCAATTCAATTTTCTCATGGATAGTCTATATTGATCTCCATTGATTAGTGAAGGATTGGCCAATGTTAGTCCACAAGATCTATTTAATTTCTGCTAGAGCTTTGTGAAGAGTAAGATCTTCTCCAAGGATTTTACCTTATTTTCCAAGGCCTTTACCTCTCTTTTTTTTTTCTGCCACAGTCATCTTTGATTTATCGTAACTCACTTCTAGTTTAGCCAATTTCTCTTTGGCCTCTTTAAGCTCTGGCATTTGGAGTTCTAACTCTTTTACTACCTTCATCAGCTCCTGCATGCTCATGTTGGTATCTGGTACTACTGTTATTGCTACTACTGAAGTATTTGAGGTTGATGTACCTGTTGCTGGGACAGTGGGAGTTAATGCTGCTATAGTTGTAGGAGGAGCAATTGTGCTTGTTGGAGCTGTTTCTGGTGGCTGGGAGGTCAACACTCCCTGCTTCTCTTTCATTGCTTTCTCCAATGCCTGCTCTATTTCTGCTAATCTCTCATTCATCCTCATTAGTAAACCCATCATGTCCTCCTCTTCTTTCTACTGTGCAACTTCTGTGGTTTGTGGATGCATTGTAATTGGCAGCTTTAATTGCTTTTTGAGGGCTGCAATGTCCTCCTCCTTCTTTATTGGTGCTTTTATGCCTTTTGCATCCTTGGGATCATGTCCCAGCTCAATGATAATTTCTTCCAAGGACTTAGGCCAAGGAGGAAGCTTTTTCCAACTCTAATTGGGCAGAGGTATTGTGCAATGAATTCTACAATTTGTGAGCTAATAATGCCTTGTCTGCCATGGTGGAGTACACCATTCTCCGGTTTGATTATGTAATTCAATCTGGTCCATTGGATGGATATATTTGGAGAGAACTTCCAGATTGGTCCTGATATAATTAGCAGCTGACTGTGGCTGCTACATTGTGGGTTTGAAGTGAATAAGGGTTACTTTCCCTTCTTGAATATCATATGCTGCCATTAACCTTTGTTGATATGTGGGAGCCATTCTCAGTAATTGATTATAAATTTGAATTCCTATTGGCTCATTTCTTGCCTTTATTTCAGTAAATTCTTTCTTAATGTTTGAGCCTTGCTTGCTTTGTTGCTTTTTTTGTGGCCTGGTGGATGTAATCTCCACACTTTGTTGTCTCTCTAGCTCTTGCTGGTATGAGATAGTTGATGTTTCCAAATTTGGAGAAGTCTGTTTTTCAGTCCTTCCTTCACCTCTTGGGCAGCTTGTTGCCTCTACCAAGAGTTCCTCTTCAGAGTAAGGATTTAACATTTGCTTCTTTTCCCCTGGCTGTTCTGTCGGTCCACTTGCGGGTGCGCTTTCCTCTCTGTCCCTTTTGTTGCCTCTTTCCTCTTTTAGAGGAGTTTGTAATATAGGGATTTTAGGCACCTTAGTCTGTGTTGAAGGACCTTTCCCTTGGCCTTGTTCCTTTGATGTATCTGGCTGGTCTGTCATTGTTTCTTGCTCTATGTCTATTACCTCCTTACCCTTTCCTGACCCGGTGTTGGCTTTTTGTGTGGACAGTTGAGAAGTCCCGGCAAAAGATATATCACCTCCTATATTCTGAGGCAGATTGAAGAATACCTATCCAAAAGAGTCCACTTCAAGCGTTTTTTCAAGTCCTTTCATGGCCTTTTCCAATTTCTCTTCCTCAGTAATTTCTTCCACTAATGTGCCTTCTAACCATTCTTTTTTATTATCATACTACTGGATTTCAGGGATTTTGCAATGAACATATGGTGCTAGATTGTTTTTTACTTTTCTATAACTTATAAAATGATTGGGGTCATATGGTGCCCAATAAAAGCTTTGTTTCAGCTTAAGTTGCTCCCCTAAAATCTTATCAGCCTGCTCCCAGGCTTCCCTTTTGTTGAAGATAAAAGGGCCCAATTGATTTCTTATTTTCAGCTGTGCCTTTTTCCTAGCCTTGCAGAAATGGATTATGTCTGTATGGATAAACTGCCTGAAGTACTCCAATGCAAACAACCTCATAGGCAGAAATTTGGGTAGCTTGTAGGGGCACAGTTCATAGCCATATATTTGGATTTCAGTGTGATTCTAGTAAAAGAACCAGTCACCTATGCTGTAGCTTTTGGAGAGCTGTAAAATTTTCTGCGTTTCATCAGAGAGTCTAGCGGGAGGAGTTGTCAGCAATAAGGAAGAGGATGGATATATAAAAAAGTCAATGAATTCACAGTAAGTATAGGGAGAGTTATAAACATGGTGGAAAACTAAGGTCCAAAAGATCACAGAGCTCCTTTCTCCATTGAGATCTAACCTTCTGAGGGAAATTTGAAAGCTATCTGGTTGATTGTACAACAACAAATGATATATGTATGATGTGTATTTAAACACTCTTTCTTTGTCCATGCTCATGAATTGCTCATGGATCTTATCAGTTATGAAGGTGGCATAATCATACTTGATAGCAGGGGGCTGTCTTGGAGTGAAAATGGATAGCAAAACTAGTGTAGTCTCATCAACATGCTCACTTGTTTTAAATCCTAAGATGTAGGATATCATGTCTATAATGAATCTTCCTGCCTCAGTGAACCAAGCATGCACATATGGGGGTGGGCGTCGGTGCTGGAAATCTGGTCTTATGAAAAATTGAGTTAATATGGTTGTCTCTGAGCTGGGAAATTTGGCACCTTGGTCAAGCAAAAGTCCCATGGAAAGAGGAGTTAGAGGTTGAGTGGACCTGAAGTGTAGCATTTCATTTATGGACTCAGGGGTGATGTAAAAGAGGAAATTTCCAGAAGGGGACATGACTACTCTTTGAGTGGGCTCATAATTGGCATGGCGTTGGCGAATGAGGTCGGGGAATACATTCACTGAAGGGAGGTAGTACATAGGCATGTTGGACTCCCAGATTCCATAGACATCAGCATTGCTCCTGTAGCTATTCCTAATTTCACAAAATGCTTGGAGATGAGGCTTGTCACCAGTTAAGTCATTAATCTGGAAATCTTTGTCAGCTAAAGGTATCCATTCCAGCTGACAAAGGTATCCATTCCAGTTCTTTGTGTGGAGCATTGAGAGGTGCAATATTCAGGCCATTGGAGCCTTCATTGCTCAATTTCTTGTGATTTTTCAACTTGGAGCTTGGGTTTTTGCAACAAGTAGATAAAATGACAGTCTGTGGGGTTTTCTCAGAGAATGTCCAACCGAAACCAAATTGATTTTAACTTAGTGGGAGAAATACGCAGAGGGAGATGAAGTTTGTTTGATTTCTTTGGTAAAATGGGCAAAATAGTGTTTATGGTGCGCCTTTTGCAGGTATTTTGATGAATTTACCTCAATATTTGGGAGTCTTTTTGAGATTTTGCAGACGAAAGTTAAAAATAGGGGGCTTGGGAGCCAGACTTTGGTAAATATCTGTTTTTATTGGCTTACTGGGCGAATTTTGCAGAGAGACACGAAATGTGCAGGTTTTTGGTGAAGAGTGGGTAACAGAGCGGTTCTAGTGTGCTTATTTGAAGGTAACACAGTGAATTTTAACAAGAATTTGGGTCGCTTGTAAAATTCTGTAGAGAAAATCGAAATTCACAGGGTTTACCAGCAAGATTACAATAAATACCTGTTTCTACCTGCGCACTAAAGTAATTTGCAAGATTGAACGATGCATTTGTAGAGTGGGGTGTCAGATTAGGCTAACCGGGTGGCGGACTGGAGGCAGCTTCGTCGTAATTCAGATGCAATAGTTGTGCAGAGAAAATAAGTGAAAATGAATGAAAACGAAATTTTCATAGGCTTTTCAATGAAAAATTGACTTTGGCGGGTTTTGGCATTTTCATTGGATGATGTCAGCATGACGAAATTTTGTCGTGTAGCGGGGACGTGGTGATGATGTGGCAGATGACATGGAGCTAAGGTGGTAGTGGTGACATGGGTATGATGTGGGGGTGATGTGATCGGATGACATCATCGGGGGTTTAATAGGGGCGGTAAATGGTATTCCCCAAACTGCTTTTGGGGCAAAGGCTGTTTTGCGAGGAGGGGATGCGATGATATCAGGTGGGCGACACGTGTCCCGGGGTACGCCAGGAATATTTCTTTTCATCAAGCGGTAAATCTTGGACATCAGAGGGGTTCCAATATTGTTCAGGGCCGTCCAATTTGCGGGATCGGATCCAATGGTTGACGGTTGATGGAGTGGGCGAAGAGTTATGGTGCGGGGGCCGGGTAATAAACAATGGATTAATTAGCATCGGGGGAATTCCTATTGTCCATTGGGTGGATTAAGGTTAATTAACCTAGTGTTAATTAACGTTTAATATTTGCGTGTGGGTTGGGTTGGTTATTTATTTAACCAAATGTTAAATAAAATCCATTATTTCTATGCGCGGAGGGCTATTACATGGCTCTAGTGGAACCCATAATTCCCGAAATATAATGTTTTATGGCTATAATTGCCAGGGGTCGGGATATTTAATATTTTTGGGTTTTCTACGTATTATATATACTACGGGGATGAGAAAAGATTTTATATAGGATTTATATAATAAAGTCAATATGTTAATATGAAAATATGTTTAATCAAAAGCGCTAAGTCAAAAGTGAAAACTTAGGCTTAGGGACATGAAAGAACATCAAGTTATGAAGTTTTGGGAAACTTGGCATTAATGGAAGAAAAGCATTTTACACAAGAAATGTGGCTTCCTTTGCCTAAGTAAAAACACAGTTTTACTTAATCTTTTTCATCAAATGAAGTGGACTAGGAGCACTGAGCAGATCCCAGTATCCTTGGAGGGAGGTTAGTGAGTGATTGTTGGGAGGGGAATAAGGGGAAGTTAGTCATGCTTCTTTTGACTTTGTAGCCACCTTTCCCTGGTAGTTATGATATCCATGAAATGAATCATCCTGAAATGACAAAATTGCTCACAACCCTGCTTATGCAACACCAAAACTGCCTACCCAGCCTACTGATCCTAGCATTTTTTCTTCTTTCTTGGTTGGGTGCATTTGAACTAGCAAACCCTGATTCTCTTCTTCTTTTCTTTTAGCTATCCTCCTATCTAAGTCTATCCTTATTTCTTCCAAGGGCCCAGATTTAATTGTTGAGACCCTTTGCTTCTCTACCTAACTATTTGTCTGCCAAGCTTGAACTGTTTGGACAAACTTTATTCACTATCTCTAAGACAAGAAATTCAAACATGAATTTGGCCAAGATTGAGCTATTTTTCCATCCATTAACTGTGACATGAATCAACCAACTGCACATAATGAAATTTTTCAAAAATGGAACAATAGTGGAATTTTGGACTAGCACACTTTGCTGGTCTTTTCTTTGGGGTTCATTTGCTTTCTTTCTTGACCATTTCCTTCTTTTTTCCCTTTGATTTTTCTTTCATGGCATACCCTCTTTTCATTTTTTAATCTTTTGTTTTCTTCGAATATGGAACACCTTTGCAATCAGCGACAAGTTTGAACATATTAGGCCTTATCAATGTCACTCATGAAAAATGATACCTATTGGTATAGGAGCCTAATAGTGGCTCCACTTGGGGATGGTGTTTCCTGGTGAAAAGTCAAGAACACCAGGCTTTATATTCAATTCTTGGTGTTTTTTGAAAATTTTCCTTTGCTGCAACCAAAACTGTACCTCTGCAATATCTATGTATTTCTCATGAACTCATTCAAATGATTGCAGCTCTGTTTTGGATAGTTTGTTTGACTACTTGTTCTCATATTTACAGCTCGCAAGTTCTTTTCTTTAATTCCTCTGATAAACCAACAGGTAGCACCAAAAGGTAGGGTAGTTCCTTGACTATTCCTCAAAATTTGATACATATTCCTTCCTTCCTTATTGATGTAATAAACTGTAGAAAGTAACATTTTTATGTACAAAATAGACTGCTGATATATCAACAAAATGGATCAAAATAATGCTTGAGCATCCGACCATTAACTGGTCCATTTTCTGTTCCTGTGCTATCCAGGCTTCTTAAAAAATAAGTTTTGTTTCCTTGTACAGCTTGGATGATAAAAGGCCCTCTCCACAGGAAGTCAAACTTCCCATGTTTTCCTTTATCCTCTCTTCTTGAGTCCCATTTCAGTACTTTGTCTCCTATGAAAAAATCCTCTGCCTTTGTCCTTTTGTCAAATATCTTCTTTAGCTTTTCTTGTAAAATCTGAGACCTTTGATACACCTCTTCTCTTGTTTCTTGTAAATGAATAGTCTGATTGGTTCTTCTATGAATGTCATTGGGTTCCGCCTACACTTCTTGTAGCAATTTTATCACAAGGATTCCCAAAGATGAAGGGAATCTAGCCTCCATGGCATAAACCAATCCATAGGGGCTTGTCCCAATGGATCTCTTTGTGGTCAATCTGTCTGCCCATAGTGCATTGATAAGATTTTTATGCCAATTCTTCTTGTTTTCTTCCAATACTTTCTTAATGATATTGATCAAGCTCTTATTGGATGACTCAGCTAAACCATTACCTTGAGTGTAATAGGCTATGGAATGTCCTAAGTTAATGTGGTATTTGTGACAAAAATTGATCATTCTCTTGGATTTAAAGGCAATAGCATTATCGGTTATAATCTTTTCAGGACAGCCAAACCTAGACAGAATGTTGGTCTCTAAGAATTGTATTATCATTGAATCATTGGCTTGTCTACAAGGGATGGCCTCTATCCACTTGGTGAAGTAATCAGTGGCAGTACAGATCCATTTTTGTTGGCCAGAGGATGGAGGGTGGATTTCCCCAATGAAGTCTAAACCCCATTGTTGAAATGGTCTTTCAGTGGAAATTGGCTTGAGGGGCAGAGGCAACAACTTCTTCTTTCGTTCAAAGATTTGGCATTTGTGGCAAGAAGTTACAAACTTTTTGACATCAACAAATAAAGTAGGCCAATAAAATCCAGCCCTTAGGATTTTATCAACAGTTGATTTCTAATACAAGTGTCCACCACAGTCCCCTGCATGAAATTCTTTCAACACTTTGTTAGTTTCGTCCTTTGCTAAGCAATTTAGTGAAATTCCTTCATGATTTTTCCAAAATAAAGCATCATCTACAATACAAAACTTTGAAGCCTTCATTTTTAGAAATCTTTTCTTAGTTCTGAATAACCCTGGACAAGCTTGCAGGTTTAGCAATACATGAATGATATCAGCATACCAAGGTGATTGTAAAAAGGCTTGATTGATCTGTGGAGTCGCCATCACCTATTCATTATCCAGTTCATTGATGTCAAGGGCCTGAAAATTGGTTTCAGTCATAAGTTTTTCTAATCCTTGTCCTTTTATCAGTGTTGTTGGTTTAATTTCAATGTCGTATTATAAGATGTTAGCTATCCATTTGCCTCTTTTTCCTTCAACCCCTTCTTGAGTTAGAATATCCTTGACAATAGTATTTGGCACATATGCAATTACATGAGCATATAAGATATACACTCTGAAGTCCTTAATGGATTTTACAAGGGCATAAGCCTGTTTTTCAATGATTTGATATTTCAAAGGTGCATCTCTAAGTGTTTGCTGAAAAACGCTATGGGCTTTTCACATCTTCGGTCATATTTCTGTAATAGGACAACAAAAATAGTATGTTCTGAGGCAAAGGAAAAGATTATAAAGTCTCTGTCAAATTTCAGGCTTGTGGGGACTGGTGTTTTAGTTAAAGCTATTTTGATATCTTCAAAGGCTTGTTTACCTTCTACTATCCAATTGACCTTAGAATATTTCTTTAGCATGTTGTTCAACAATCTTATTATTTCAGCCAAGCTGTATATGAATCTTCTCAAAAAGTTGATTTTCCCTAGGAAAACTTGTAGTTCTTGATATTTCTAGGGTGAGGGATTTGCAAGATGCCTTGTATTCTGTCTGGGTTAATTTTGATGCCATATTTTGAGATTATGTGGCCTAACATTTTTCCTTCTTCTAGGCCAAACAATGATTTCTTTGGGTTTAGTGATACACCATACTTTCTGCAGAATAAAAACACTTGTCTTAGATGATCTATGTGTTCCTGGTCTGAGTTTGAAAAGGCAGTGAGATCATCCAGGTATATGACTAGGAAATCATGAATTTCTTTAGCAAACGCTATGTCCATGGCTCGTTGAAATGTTTCCCCTGCATTTTTAAGTCTGAAAGGCATTTTTACATACTTGAAGGTTCCCCATGGTGATGTAAAAGCGGTCTTGTCTTGGTCATTCGGGTGAACTAAAATCTGGTTGAAGCCTGAAAATCCATCTAGTAGTGAAATTCTAGAAGCTCCCACTACCCTCTGTAAAATGTGGTCCATTTTGGGTAAGGGGCAGTGGTCTTTCAAAGAGACTTTGTTCAGATTTCTCAAATCAACACGTAGTCTTATCTCTCCCGTTTTCTTCCTAGTGGGCACTAGATTTGAGATCCACTCTGAAAATCTAATGGGTGAAATTATCCTAGCATCACACATTCTCTTGCATCACACATTCTCTTGACTTCCTTTTCAATGAGAGGAATAAGTACAGGATTTACCCTTCTAAGCTTTTACTTGAAAGGCTTTTGGTTTTATTTTAGGGGTATTGTGTTTTGGATGACAGAAGTGTCATAGGATTTAAGGTCCTCATAACTCCATGCAAAAACATCCTGAAATTCCTTAAATAATTCAATGTATTTCAGTTTCTAGTCACGAGGCAAGGTTTTAGACAATTTTATCATTCTAGGATTTAGCTCAGTGCCTATATTGCAGCCCTCAATTTCTGCGTTTAATGGTTGCATTTTGGGTTTCCTTGGAATATCATTTGAGTCAAAAATGTCCTCAAGAGGAGTCAGTCTTGTAGGTAAACAATTGTCCTTCAATTCAATCACCTCAGCATCACCTTCAATAGTTTCCCCCAAGTTTATTTTTTTAAGCTCTTACATCTCTTTGCTAGTCAACTTTGTTGGATGTAGCAGTTGAGTTGCAGTTTCAGCTGAGATGTGTATTTCAATATTGATTGTTTGATCAAGTTCATGAGCAGCGCTTGTGTCTATGTTAGTGCTGGAAAACTCTTCTTTCAGGGTCGAGAAATTATTGATTTGAGTATCATTATCAAATACCTGCTAGTATTTGACATTGTCAAACACACTCGGTCTATGTTTAATCTCAGTTGTAAAGTTATGATTAGGCTTGAATGGTAGTATACAAGTACTGGCAAAAGTTGCTAGACTATGAGCATGTAGATTATGGTTCCTTGGGATTTTAGTAAGCTGATTTTCCAAAAACGTGTTGAGTATTTCGATGGCTGGAGCTCTATAAGACCTTAACCTGAAATCATTTGTAATAAAGTTTCCTTTCATTTGTTGAATAATAAAATTGGAGTCTCCCAAAATTGATAACCTAGATGCTCCTAAGCTTTTGACCAATCTAAGTCATAGCAAGAGGGATTCGTATTCAGCCATGTTGTTTGTGCATCTAAAATTCATCATATATGCATGTCCTTCAGCATGGTCATCTTGCATATTATGTATCCAAATTCCTGCCCCTGCTCCTAGCTTATTAACAGATCCATCAAACTCTAGATACCATAGGATTCTTGATTACAACTAGTATTAGGAGTTTCAAATTTTTGCTTAGTAGGCGGATTTGGATTTTCAGTTTCAAGTGCTTTCCCCTGTGTGTCTGTATTATCATTGGTGAGAGAAATTTCTTGAATTTGAACATTGGATTTTTCATTCATGACTTTTTCTTGTGCTGATATTAAAATCTTGTTATCAATAGGGGGGCAACTTTCGGCATTGAATAAGATGAAAGAGTCCATATCAAAATGCATGGAATAAATGGGAAAATTTTGGGGCTTCTCTTGGCTGCTGAACACATATTTCATCAAAGTTTCCCTATATAATCTCTTTGGCTGGCCAAACACTGAGATGGTGGCATAGGAAATGTCAAGTTGTAAGGAGCCCTGAAGCTTGGCACTCCAGGCTCTAGATAATAATATTCCATATTTGGGTGGGATATCAACCACTACCACATCCATTAGAATTGTCTTGGAAGGGTAGTGTACCAATGATACACACAGATCTTTCATCAATCCTAGGCATATAACTTGGCTAGAATCAAATGAGAATAGGTCCTTGTATGGTCGGGTTATGTCTAATTCCAATTTCTCCATCACTGATTTGGGCATCAAATTGTGAGAGGCCCCAAAATCAAACATTGCATTATGAAGTACTTTGTCATGGATGTTCAGACTCACATGAAAAGGAGGAACAACTCCATCTACTAATTTTCCATTTACTTCAGGGCGAAAAATCAATTCTGGTTAGTCATCTAAGACATTCACTGCATCTTTGGTTTCTGAGATTTGAAGGGTTCTAGTGATTTGTTCTCTATAGACATCGTGCTTAGCCAATTATGAGAGTGGAATGGCTATTTTTAATTTACCTATTTCAGTTTCTAGGTTGAAAGGTTTCTCCATTTGGACTTTTGCATTTCGGGCAGCGAGGTTTTCCTTTTCTACTGGGTTTTCTGCACTTACTTCTTTTGCAGGTATGCTGTTATGAGTTGAAGCCATCTCAACATCAATTTCAGGAGGCTCCTTTGCATTTTCTTTCAGAAGAAAGGGAGCTGCAGACTGTTTATCAAGTTCTTGACCATATATAACATCTTGAATAATTGGGCTGTTTGAGTTGGGATTTGTCTTAGGAGGGATTTGTGTAGAAGAGTTCTTGTCTTGGCTTTGGTAGATTGTTTAGTTTCTTTCTGCTTATTGTCATCAGAGATATCTAGTCTCCTACTTATAAAGTTATATTGTTTATGGACTTCATATACAGTTATGTCATATCCTTCCTTAAAATCGAAGGATTCCCCTGATTGAATTTGAAACTGACCTAAAGTGTGGGCCTCTTGGTCTTCTTGGGTTAGGAAAATTTGTTGTCCACTATTGAGACCCATCAAATTGATTTGAGTATTTTCCATGGGTTCATTAGAAGTTGAAGCTTTAGCATAGTTTTCTTGAAATGGAGGCCTAATGGTTTGGTCTGGACCAGCTTTTCCAGTGTTAGAGTTTTGAGTTTTTCTAAGATTTGGATTTCTTGCAGTATTGCTTGGTTGGCCCTCCCATGATGATTTCCTCTCAATTGTTTCAACTCTTTCCCCAAGTCTGTCCATTCCTTTTATGATAGCATCTAGTTTTTGTTCAAATGCAGAAGGTTATTCCTTAAAAGTTGTTCTTCTCTCAAATCTAGCTCTATTTCATCTGGAAATCAGATTAGCCTCTACATTGACAGTTATACTCTGCATGTCTTCTAAACTTGGAGGATCTCTTTCCCTAAGCTGGTAAGCCATGTTAGAGTCAAATCCATCAGGGAATTTTATCAAGGCCAGGTCTAGAGGAGGTATGAGATTCTGGGGGATAGCATTGTATACATTATTAAATCTGGCATAGTAATCTAGGACACTTTCTTGCTGACCTCTTTTCAAATTCTCATATTCTGATAATATGTGTAGGGGATCCTTCTTCTTTTCCCATCTGTTTAGGAAATTCTGATAAAGGGCTTGCAGATCAGCAATTGTATTTGCAGGGAAGGCCCTAAACCAAGTCCTCACATCACCAGTTAGGCTCTGAACAAAAATTTTCATTCTAACATCATCATCATCAATCTCATAATTTTCAAAATAGTCTGTCATTTTCTTTGTATGTTGTTGTGTTGTGTAGGTACCAGCACCATCAAAAAATGTGATTTTTCTCTGGTAATCTTGAGGCATAGCCCCTGGATTAGTAGGTAACTACAAGGGAGCATATTGGTTTGCCATGTTTGCAGACGTCAGTGCAACAGCTGGAAGAGCACGGATAACAGTGGAAATATGTGGCGTAGATGAGGGAGTGGTAAAGATGCTTTGAAGTGTTGATGG
This sequence comes from Pinus taeda, assembly GCA_000404065.3. NCBI lineage: Eukaryota > Viridiplantae > Streptophyta > Pinopsida > Pinales > Pinaceae > Pinus > Pinus taeda. The sequence continues at coordinate 37,143 of APFE030906989.1, read as the reverse complement.
TGAACTAAGTGAAGCAACAATAATGGTAGAAAAGACTTATGATTTTCCAGCAGTAAGCTCAGTTTGGATAGGGTTCTACTAAGGTGTATTAAGGTTTATATCAACAGGATTTTCTTGATTCTCTTGGCTTCTCAGGTTCTTAGGGATCAAATTAGGATTTTCAAAGATCAGTGGAGGATTTGGATCCAAATTTGATCTAGTATAATGGGTCTTCTTCTTTGGAGCCGGCTTCTAACTATATTTTGGTTTTTTCTTGATATTTTGAAGAATACAATGTTTAAAAAGATGTTTCTAGGAAGTTTTGGTGTGAAACTTGAATTTTCCTAAAGATCTTATTTTTTTTTGTTTAAAAGGAAACTGATTAAGTCTTTGAGACAGTTGTTTAAAGCCTAAAACTAGACTAGAGATAGATTGAAGCAACTTTTATTTACTCCTATAATTGCAGGGTAAAAACAGTTTCAAAGGCTACCTGGCTAACTTTAGGCTCCATCTGTAGCTTTAGAAATAGAAAACAGTAAAAAATAGTCATTCAGGTCCCCAATGGAGTCGCCAATGATGTTATCACTCAGGTTGTTCCCCAAAAGTTGTAGAAAAGGGAATACGGTTGAGGTAACCACAGACCAATCTTTCAGACATAGATTCTAGCCAATCTGGATCTAGAGAGGGCTCTCTCTTTATAGTTTATCTTTGTTTTCAAGTATGTTAGGCTAGTTATGAAGTACAAGGGTTTTTGTTTTGAGTTTTGGATGGTGGTGTTCTGTAGAATAGGGCTGCAAGTATGAGGAGCTTAGTCCATTGGGCTAATGGAGTCTATAAGGATGAACTACTGGATGTGGTTTCTTTGTACAGAGGGGGGTACTACAGAGCAGGGTAATCAGTCATGAAACAATTCATAAGCTGAATTAGATGGGATGGAGTCTGTGGTTGAAGGGAAGTTAAGAATCCTTCAATATGCAGACAGAAAGAAAGTGAATGATTATGACCAAGAAGCAATTAAGAATTTCATAGTATTAAATCAATAGGCAAGAACTAGGGAAATAGGAGCAGCTAAGAATTCCTATTTATGCTGATCTTGAAGAAAACATTAATAATAATAAAGATCGAACACAGAGTGTAAACAAACAAATTCTATGCTATTCTTTTTCTCTATTATTAAGATCATGAAACATATATGATGTATACAAACGCATAACTGTAAAACACAGGTGAGGACGAACTTATTGATCCATAACATGACTCAGGAATTCTATAGTAGGGCCCAGAGCATCAATTCCACATTCAGATAGTGCAGCGATAATGAGATCCAATAGCTTTCGTATGCAGCAAATTCTCAGAATTACAGTGCAGTCCAGAGAAGATATTACCAACCAACCCAAAACACTTCATTTGGGGAGGTATTTATACAATAAGTGTTTACAAAATATCTGAAATGAGATAATATATAGCAATAACTTCATACATCTACTCTACAAGAGAAGTAAATGACATTGGAAACAGAGAGAAATGAATGCAAAAGTAACCACTGTTGTGTTGGCCGCTTTAGTTGGTTAGATATGTTGAATTTTACGCTGAGAGAGTCGACTGGTAGCTATCTTCTATTGATATCCCATTCTACTATCTCGGCTCTTTCATCTGTGCCTGATTCCGCTTTAATGTGTTTTGCCGTGACTTCCTTCCTCTGTTGTTTTCATTTTTGTGATATGTGGCATGTGCATTGAATTTGATTAAATGCATATGATCTAAAAAGAGAACTAAAGCTACATTGGTAAAACCTCTAACTTGCTCTGCCACCATTGGTGTGTTGGAAACTGGTGTCTTTGTAGTTTTATCAACATTTCATCTGCTTCAGTACACCTGTAGAAATTGGGTTGGACTTCAAAAAGATGTGCTATTTCATGCTCAATATAGAACAAATTCTCCAACTTGTCATAGAAGCTCTGTCAAGAGGGAGGTGCTATGTCTTCTGAAGTGCTTGATGATGCTGTGATTTGATTTGCAGCAGCTGTGTTAATCTTCTGAGCATATTGTTCATGTTTCAACAGACTCTGATTGCTTGTTAACAAATTGGGTAGACCCTTTTGCTGCAAGACTATAAACTTTTCTGTAAAAGCATTTATTTCTATTTGCGTTTCTTGGCACTTTCTCTCCATATTTTGTATAAAATTCCTCATGGTTAGCACCTTTTTAACTGTCAAAATGGTACCTATTCTGTCCCTGATATCTAGAGCTGCTAGTTGTTCTTTGGTAGGAGTATTCAAAAAATGAATTAGTCTATTGGCCTGTTCGGGCATGTTTCCCAATAATGATCTAGCCTTTGGAATCTCTACTTGGGCCATTTCAATCAATTCAATTTGCTCATGGATAGCCTGTATTGATCTCCATTGATCAGTGATGGATCGGCCAATGTTAGTCCACAAGATCTTTTTAATTTCTGCTAGATGTTTGTGAAGAGTAAGATCTTTCTCCAAGGATTTTACCTTATTTTCCAAGGCCTTTACCTCTCTTATTTTTTCTGCCATAGTCATCTTTGATTTATCATAACTCACTTCTAGTTTAGCCAATTTCTCTTTGGCCTCTTTAAGCTCTGACATTTGGAGTTCTAACTCTTTTACTACCTTCATCAGCTCCTACATGCTCATGCTGGTATCTGGTACTACTGTCATTGCTGCTACTGAAGTATCTAGGCTGATGTACCTGTTGCTGGGACAGTGGGAGTTAATGCTGTTGTAGTTGTAGGAGGAGAAATTGTGCTTGTTGGAGCTGTTTTTGGTGGCTGGGAGGCCGACACTCCCTGCTTCTCTTTCATTGCCTTCTCCAATGCCTGCTTTGTTTATGCTAATCTCTCATTCATCCTCATTAGTAAACCCATCATGTCCTCTTCTTCTTTCTGCTGTGCAACTTCTCTGGTTTATGGATGCATTGTAATTGGCAACATTAATTGCTTTTTGAGGGCTGCAATATCCTCCTCCTTCTTCCTTATTAGTGCTTTGATGCCTTTTGCATCATTGGGATCATGTCCCAGTTCAATGATAATTTCTTCCAAGGACTTAATCCTGTTTTCCTTGGCTAAGGAGGAAGATTTTTCCAATTCTAATTGGGCAGAGGTATTGTGTAATGAATTGTGCAATTTGTGAGCTAATAATGCCTCGTCTGCCAAGGTGGAGTACACCATTTCTCTGGTTTGCTTATGTATTTCAATCTGGTCCATTGGATGGATATCTTTGGAGAGAACTTCCAGATTGATCCTGATATAATCAACAGCTGACTGTGGCTACTGCATTGTGAGCTTGAAGTGACTAAGGGTCATTTTCCCTTCTTGAATATCATATGCTGCCATTAACCTTTATTGATTTGTGGGAGCCATTCTCAGCAATTGATTATAAAGTTGAATTCCTATTGGCTCATTTCTTGCCTTTATTTCAGTAAATGATTTCTTAATGTTTGAGCCTTGCTTGCTTTGTTGCTTGTTTTGTGACTTGGTGGATGTAATCTCCACACTGTGCTGTCTCTCTAGCTCTTGCTAGTGTGAGCTAGCTGATGTTTCCAAATTTGGAGGAGTCTATTGTTCAGTCCTTCCTTCACTTCTTGGGCTACTTGTTGTCTCTTCCAAGATTTCCTCTTCAGAGTAAGGATTTAACCTTTGCCTCTTTTCCCCTGGCTGTTCTATCGGTCAACTTGCAGGTGTGCTTTCCTCTCTGTCCCTTTTGTTGCCTCTTTCCTCTTTTATAAGAGTTTATAATACAGGGATTTTAGGCACCTTAGTCTATGTTGAAGGACCTTGCCCTTGGCCTTGTTCCTTTGATGTATCTGGCTGGTCTGTCATTGTTTCTTGCTATGTCTATTACCTCCTTACCCTTTGCTGACCAGGTGCTGGCTTTTTGTGTGGACTGCTGAGAAGTCCCGCCCAAGGATGTATCACCTCCTATATGCTGAGGCAGTTTGAAGGATATCTGTCCAAAAGAGTCCAGGTCAAGCGTTTTTTCATGTCCTTTCATGGCCTTTTCCAATTTCTCTTCCTCAGTAATTTCTTCCACTAATATGCCTTCTAACCATTCTTTTTGATTAGCATACTACTGGATTTCAGGGATCTTGCAATGAACACATGGTGCTAGATTGTTTTTGACTTTTCTATAACTTATAAAATGATTGGGGTCATATGGTGCCCAATAAAAGCTTTGTTTCAGCTTAAGTTGCTCCCCTAAAATCTTATCAGCCTTCTCCCAAGCTTCCCTTTTGTTGAAGATAAAAGGGCCCAATTGATTTCTTATTTTTAGCTGTGCCTTTTTCTTAGACTTGCAGAAATGGATTATGTCTGTATGGATAAACTACCTGAAGTACTCCAGTGCAAATAACCTCATAGGCACAAATTTGGGTAGCTTGTAGGGGCAAAGTTCACAGGCATATATTCGGATTTCAGTGTGATTCTGGTAAAAGTACCAGTCACCTATGCTGTAGCTTTTGGAGAGCTGTCAATTTTTTTTCATTTCATCAGAGAGTCTAGCAAGAGGAGTTGTCAGCAATAAGGAAGAGGTTGGATGTATAAATAGGTCGATGAATTCACAGTAAGTATAGGGAGAGTTATACACATGGTGGAAGACTGAGTTCCAAAAGATCACAAACCTCCTTTCTCCTTTGAGATCTAACTTTTTGAGGGAAATTTGAAAGCTATCTGGTTGGTTGTACAACAACAAATGATATATGTATGATGTGTATTTAAACACTCTTTCTCTGTCCATGCTCATGAATTGCTCATGGATCTTATCAGCTATGAAGGTAGCATAATCATACTTGACAGCAGGGGGTTGTTGTGGAGTGAAAATGGATAGCAAAACTAGTGTAGTCTCATCAACATGCTCACTTGTTTTAAATCCTAAAATGTAGGATATCATGTCCATAATGAATCTTCTTGCCTCAGTGAACCAAGCATGCACATTGGGGGTGGGCCTCGGTGTTAGCAATCTGGTCTCATGAACTATTGAGTTAATCTAGTTATCTCTGAGCTCGACAATTTGGCACCTTGGTCAAGCAAAAGACCCATGGAAAGAGGAGTTAGAGGTTGAGTGGGCCTCAAGTGTAGCATTTCATTTATGGACTCAGGGGTGATGTTAAAGAGGACATTTCCAGAAGGGGACATGACTGCTCTTTGAGTGGGCTCATAATTGGCATGGCATTGGTGAATGACGTCAGGGAATACATTCACTGAAGGAAGGTAGTACATAGGTATGTTGGACTCAAAGATTCCATAGACATCAACATTGCTCCTGTAGCTATTCCTAATTTCACAAAATGCTTGGAGATGAGGCTTGTCACCAACTAAGTCATTAATCTGGAAATCTTTGTCAGCTAAAGGTATCCATTCCAGTTCTTTGTGTGGAGCATTGAGAGATACAATATTTAGGGCCACTGGAGCCTCCATTGCTCAATTTCTTGTGATTGTTCAACTTGGAACTTGGGTTTTTGCAACAAGTAGATAAAATGACAGTCTCTTGGGTTTTCTCAGAGAATTTCGGGCCGAAACCAGCTTGAATTTAACTCAGTGGGAGAAATACATAGAGGGAGACGGAGTTTGTGGGATTTCTTTGGTAAAATGGGAAAAACAGTGTTTATGGTGCACCTTTTACAGGTATTTTGATGAATTTACTTCAATATTTGGGCGTTTTTTGGAGATTTTGTAGAGGAAAGTTAAAAACAGGGGGCTTGGGAACCAAACTTTGGTAAATACCTATTTTTATCAGCTTACTGGGCGAATTTTGTAGAGAGACACGAAATGTGTAGGTTTTTGGTGAAGAGTGGGTAACAGAGTGGTTCTAGTGTGCTTATTTGAAGGTAACACGGTGAATTTTAACAAGAATTTGGGTCGCTTGGACAATTTTGCAGAGAAAATCGAAATTCACAGGGTTCATCAGTAGGATTACGATAAATACCTGTTTCTAACTGCGCACTGAAGTAATTTGCAGGATTGAACGACGCATTTGCAGAGTGGGGTGTCGGATTACGCTGACTGGGTGGCAGACTGGAACTCTGGAGGCATTTTCATCGTAATTGACATGCAATAGTTGTGCAGAGAAAATAAGTGAAAATGAATGAAAAAAACGTTTTCATGGGATTTTCAACGAAAAATTGACGAGTTTTGGCGTTTTCGTTCGGACAACGTCAGCATGACGAAATTTTGTTGTGTAGCGAGGACGTGGCGATGACGTGTCAGATGACATGGCAGATGACATGGAGTTGAGGTGGTAGTGGTGACGTGGGTAGGATGTGGGGGTGATGTCATCGAGGGTTCAGCAAGGGCGGTAAATGGTATTCACCGCACCGCTTTTGGGGAAAAGGCTGTTTTGGGCGGAGGGGATGCGATGATATCAGGTGGGCGACATGCGTCTCGTGGTACAGTGGGAATACTGCTTTGCATCGGGCTGTAACTCTCGAACATCAGATGGGTTTCAATATCGTTCAGGGCTGTCCGATCTGTGAGATCAGATCCAATAGTTGACGGTTGATGGAGTGGGCAGAGATTTATGGCGCGGGGGCTGGGTAATAAACAATGGATTAATTAGCATCGGGGGAATTCCTATTGGCCGTCGGGTGGATTAAAGGTTAATTAACCTTGTGTTAATTAATGTTTAATATTTGCGTGTGGGGTGGGTTGGTTATTTATTTAACCAAATTTTAAATAAAATCCATTGTTTCTATGCACGGATGGCTACTACATGGCTCCAGTGGAACCCATAATTCCCGAAATATAATTTTTTATGGCTATAATTGCTGGGGTTCGGGATATTTAATTTTTTTGGGTTTTTTATGAATTATATATAGTACAGGGATGGGGAAAGATTTTGTATAGGATTTATATAGTAAAGTCAATATGTTAATATGAAAATATGTTTAATCAAAAGCGCTAAGTCAAAGTTGAAAACTTAGGCTTAGGGAGATGAAAGAACATCAAGTTATGAAGTTTTGGGAAACTTGGCATTAATGGAAGAAAAGCATTTTACACAAGAAATGTGGCTTCCTTTGCCTAAGTAAAAACACATTTTTACTTAATCTTTTTCATGAAATGAAGTGAACTAGGAGCACTGAGTAGATCCCAGTATCCTTGGAGGGAGTTTAGTGAGTGATAGTTGGGAGGGGAATGAGGGGAAGTTAGTCATGCTTCTTTTGACTTTGTAGCCACCTTGCTGTTATAGAAATTTTTGGGCACTTCAACCCCAATCACAAATGTCCATAAACTGAGGGCTCTTGAGTCCCTAAAAGTGTTTCTTCACTGCCTAAAGGAACAAGGTCAGATCCCAGTATCCTTGGAGGGAGGTTAGTGAGTGATTGTTGGGAGGGGAATGAGGGGAAGTTAGTCGTGCTTCCTTTGACTTTGTAGCTAGCTTGCTGTTATAGACATTTTGGGGCACTTCAACCCCAATCACAAATGTCCATAAACTGAGGGCTCTTAAGTCCTTAAAAGTGTTGCTTCACTGCCTAAAGGAACAAGGTCAACTAATTACATCATCTCCCCGAAGTTCTCCACTGAAAACTACTCATAAATGGTCAAAACTGGACCATACTGAAAGCTCAATGCAGAGGGTGCGATGCATATCACCTTCCCAGTGTACAGGGTGCAATGCATACTGATTTGCTCCTCTATAGGGTGTGATGGTCGGGAATGGACAAATGGCAGGGATAAAAATGTGAGGTGGAAGATCATGGAATCTTCTAGAAGCTTCCCCTCTGACACTTGCCACTCCACTTTCGACCAGGGATGAGTAAGAGATCATCATTCTCCAAGTGGAAGCAGGAACTATCAGAGAGAAGACACTAATCAAGATCCCAAAAGATGACTCACCTCTCTGCAATCATCTATATATGGATCCCTCATCACAGAGATGCAGAGGGTGGAATTTTGTATCTTATAGAGAAGTGTTGTTGGTATTCTGGTGTACATTCAAAGTGTTGGGTGATATAGCTTTGCTTGAGGTGAAGAAGGGCTTCTTAGCTGGAGGATGATGCTGTGTCAAAAAAAATGGTTGTAATCTTCTTGCTACTTTTCATCTGAATAAAGCTATTCTTGTCTCCTTCCATATTGCTGTGTACTTGTTTATATATGCATGTATATGGTTAATGCACATTTGATCCTGCATTATTTATGAATTTAGATCCTTGTTTCTTGCGTAGTAGTATGTTGTTGTGATTCCACAGGCTGGGCAGACAAAGAAGAAGTGGCAAAACTCTATCAAGAAGGAGAGAAAATCGACTGCAAGACTCAGGTTGGCCCTCTTGGTTCTCCTCTCATCTATTTTCATAAAAGGAATCAATAGTAGACTTTGATTGTTTGTTTCTAAGATATCCACCCATCTTAGTGGGAATAGCAGCATCTGAGTGGACACTATTCCCGTATAACAAAATGTCGACTCCGCTGGGGAGCGACTAGATTACTTGTTAGCTTATCTATCCTTGTCTCTTTTATAAACATACGGATGGACCCTGAAGTCAAGCCAACTAGCCTTTGAACTGCATTTGTTATACAAATGCAAAGTAGATCAATTCTGCTTCAGTCAATCTCTGTTTTTGTTTATGAATTAAACAATATATCTGCAAGCAATCTAATTGCCCTAAGTGGTGGCTCTAGTAACCTCTTAGATCACCCCTATGTTTTACATACAATGATCTTTACTTATTCAGCCTAAACACCTAAACTAGATTGCAAACTGTGAGTGAAATCTTGTTCAAAATCTCACACTGCTACCCTCGCACCCTACCTTCAAGACAGCCTGTATGCATCGCACTTCCTGAGTGCAGTAGGTGCGCTGCATACAGCGTTCACTGTGTAATAGGTATGATGGTCAGGGAGGATTGAATTTACCCTCCGACTGTGGATTTTTCTCACAGTCTTATTCAAGAGTTTTGCTGTCTGTAGTCAGTGTACTTCTGTGAAAACCCCCTTCTCTTGCATTATTCTGCCTCCTTAGTGCAAAGAACTACAAATATTTTTTATGTATTGTGTGTTGTTTTAGTTCTCTTTTGCAAAAAGTAGCATAGTCAAACTGTCGTCTCTAGATATGAAAGTGTCGTAGCTGTCGTTTTCAGTTTTAGAAAGCAATTCCATTGTTTTGGATAGTCGATTATACAGTTACTGTTGCATAGGATTTGAATTATTAGTTTTAAAGTGTTGAAAATAAATTTCCATTTCAAAATCACGAAGTGTCCCTCTTGCTTTCATTTCATTTTTAAAAATTAATTTTGTTGAGTATTGTCACTTTAAAAGTAATTTAGTTTTGCACATAGCTTTCTTAACGTCATTCACACACTAAGAGAGATGAAAACAAATACATGCATGTGCATTTGTATTTTGATTGCTTGGCTTGATTTAGGACTGTGCATTTAGCGTGTGCTCTATGCTCTGTGAAGAAAAGATGCTTGACTTTCTTCCCTTTAGTAGCTAGGATTTTCATTGTTGAAAGGAGATAAAATGTTTGTTTGACATCTGAGACTACATTTTAGGAATTATACATACATCACGTGGTGAACCTGAAAGGAAAACTGTTAAGCAAGAACAACTTAAAATAAATCCAATGAATCTAACAATGCTTTGGAACTTAACGCACAACATCTAGAGGTCTAGGCTAGAGACGTGTTCTGGCGTCGTAAAACCTAGTAACAGTTGCTTTCAGTGTTGGTTGGGTGATTCCTCCACTCTTAGGTGGCAAGTGCCAGTACAGACTTGTGCTCCCACGTACCGTTGAGTATATATTGGGAGACCACAATAGGCTACATCCTTTATCCTTAGGAAGCCGTGTTTGCCGCCCTATCGATCGTAATGCACCAAACACGGCATTGGGGAAGATTGACTGCCGTACCGTAAAAAGTATTCTGCAGTTTTACGATTGGTTTGGTAATCCTCTCTGCCTAGATCTCCAGAGAAGTCCATTTTGCTCCTTTTCAGACTCCTTAAAGGAAAAGGTCCTCTGAGTGCTTGTCACTTCAACCTCAATAAAAATCGAAGGCGACTAGAGTCATCTTTTGTTTTTTCTTGACTCTTTAAAATTGAAAAAACAAGTTGTGTCCAAGCGTCTAAAAAATTATTTTAATCGGAATAACGTCACAAATTCCCCCCGTTGATATTTAGGTTGAGAAAATGGAGTCTACCAACCAAGGATTTCCCCGTGAAGGAAATCCTACTCCCTTCTCCTCTTGGGGAGATGTTGGTCCACCCCATATGGCCACTTTGTCACTTCCAGGATTGACAATTGGTTTGCCCATCTGGCTCTTCTCTACCTTTGTCGTTCAGAATCCCGTAATTCTTGAACAGTCTAATCAGCAACTAGACGACACTAGATTTGCCTCCCAACCTTCTACTTCATCTGATTCTCCCTCTCCTACTTTCTCTTCGCTTGATAAAGCCAATAAGGCCAAAAATCAAGTACCTGAGAAGAAGAAGAAGCAGAGAGAGAAAAATGAAAAGAAGAAAAAGGAACCAAAATCGAAAGGGAGCAACCAAGTATCGTCTAGCAAAAATTCACACACCGCACAGTCAAAACCTAAATCTCCTTGTGTCATTTGCAATGGAAACCACTATCACCAAGATTGTCCCTGCATCCCTCGGATCTTAAGGGACTGGACTCCTCGTTTGCACAATCCAGTAGCATCAACCTCTGGCGATTATGTTGAATGCTCACCATCAACCAGTGAAAGTGAAGCACATGGAAAAAGAAGGAATCCTAAACTTCCTTGTAAGTTGTGTGAAGGTGATCACGTTGTCCACCGTTGTTCCTTCCTTGACGAGGCTAAAAGAGTTTTGGATAATCATCCGGTTTCACCACTATGACTTCCTCCTAGATATCAAAAACTCTTGTCAAGCCCTCCACCGGTTGAAAATCCGGCTGGCCCGTCATTGTGGTCAGCCGAAGCACCTATCATTGAAAATGAACCCTCTGAATCCATACGAGACGAAAGTCAAAGGGTTGATACGACAATTGACCCGGCCTTACCTTCAGAGTGTTCATCTTTGAATGATACCATCACTAAAGAGAAAGAGAACGAAACCGTTCAAATTCTTTTCATCAACACAAACTCCAATGAGCTTGGCGGCAGTCCTCCCATTCCTTTATCGCAGGAAGGAAGTTCATTAGAGGTATATCTGGCCGTCAATTCGGTCCCACCACCAAGCAACCTAGTTGTTTCCTTCGACTGGAATCTACTAGGCAGACCCCGTTTACCAGCCAGTGTACCATTCAGAATCATTGTACAAGCTTACAGAATGGTCATGGTTGGTACCATCATTGATGAAGGGGCTTCTATGAGTATCCTTTCCTCAATTTCTTGGAAAGCGCTTGGTTCGCCATCGCTTTTGCCTAAAATGAGAAATCTAACAAGCTTCGACAAGGGAACCAGTCGACCTTTAGGGATCCTTCCAAATGTGCCCATTACTTTGAGAAGGAAAATTGTTCACATGAACATTATGGTAGTTCAAGGACCTTTAGATTATAATATACTCCTTGGACATGACTATATTTATTGCATGGGAGCCATTGTCTCCTCACTCTTTAGAGTAATGTGTTTTTTGCACGAAGGCAGAATGGTCAAGCTCGTGGACCCAATGTCATTCCCCGGATCACACATCGCAATAGTCAAATGCCATCCCTGAATGGTATTTTCACGCAAGAAATGTCTCATCGGTCTCCAATTCATCCACCTGATGAGCGCAAGTGATTCAGGAAGGTGTGACTAAAACCCAGGGGGCATCCACCCTGGTCTGTTTCGACAGGAAAACCTTGGGTATAGAGTGAATTTCCACGGGGGATATATGACTAGTCTGGCGAACCCGTCCTCACAGGAAAATGGGAAAAGACTGGAATAATATACCTTCGTTAAAGTTATGTGAGTGGAGTATCTCTACGCCACTCCCCTTTGTCTGTTTCAATAAACATTGCCGAGGAAGCATTTTTCTTGGTAACCTGAAAATTTTTCGCTATACATGGGGGCATGCAAACCTTTCCGCATGCAAGTGAAGAGCGGTTATTTATTTTTAAAATTTTTAGGACTTCTAACCCTTTAAACCTGTAAGGCTAGTCATTTCCTAACTTGCATAAAGAAAGGATCTGGGGCAAAGCTTCAAAAGGTGCAAGCTCCATAAAAAATTGCATCTTGAATGAGACATTCTTATCATATGAGTGGCGAGCAATGTTGTCACAGAGCTCGAGCTCGTTAAAAAATAAACTCTCCACGAGCAGTTTTAGCGCATAGTTCAAGCTCGTTAAAAAATAAACATAAGTCATGAGCAAGTGTTTCCCCTAGCGTTCAAGCTCATTAAAAAATGAACCAGTAAATAACCATTGTGAATGCCTTATCACCAGCTTTCAAGCCTTGGTCGTGTTCTCGCCATCACCTCCACTCAGTTTTTAGCCAATCATTCAGCCCATATGATTGTTTACCCCTTCGAGGAACATCTGCAAAGAGTGATTCTATTAGCCATCCTTGTAACACTGCTATGATTGGAAAATTCCAAATCTTACCTCGAATTAGCTACTACCCGAAACCATCACTCGTTCCTCGAAAACGAGTCTTCTTTAAGCTCTTTTCACCTGACTCGTAAAATATGAAAAGATTGATGAGAAATTGGCCTCTCCGGCTCATTAAAAGGCATCAGAAGTGCTATCCCTCCTCTAGATTTTAATATTTTTTGACCTGACGGATTATTACACAAAAATATCAAGCGCTTGTCTTGTTTGGCTCGTTAAAACTATCGAAAATTCACCCCTTTCGTATTATTTTACACTTTATCAGACTTAAGGGATTATACAACGAAAAAAAATCTTTGGAGTCTTCTTTCAATTTCTTTCAGACTCTGTAAAATTGAAAGAGACCGAGTTATCTTTGTTGTTAAACTTGTTAAAACTGAATAGCGACAAACTCGTCCAAATGGATGAGAACGAGTTTTAATGTCTCTAGGCTCGCTAAAATATAGCGACAAGTTCACCCGAAGGGCGGATTATAGAACAAGCATATGTTATCATCCTTAAGCTTGAAAAAAATCAAGAGGTACTGGTCAGCAATGACTGGGGAAAATTGGGAAGAAAACTTGAAGAAACTTTATTGGTAGCAAGTCGCTCTTGAACATGACACTTTCCTTCCGCATCCATGCCGGGTTGGGTTGTTTCGTTCACTGGTCATCACCATTGGTCCATCACACCATCCATATTTCTGATTAACGCTACCAACCCGTCATCAGTGTCGTCGATATGTTCAAGAGAAGTCATTCAGACAATTCACCTGTGTCTCACCCACTGCAATACATTCATGCTTCATTCCTTCATGACCGCCACACTGAACCCTATATCGTCAATTTGTTTTCACCTCCAAAATCATTTGCTCCATTCTGTGTCGTTGATGTGGGATTCATTAAGGCCCTCCTGCGATAGGTCGCTTCTTGTCGACATCAGCTCATTATCCAAGAAGTTGACATAGGAACAACCCTTTCAGTACTTTGAAGCTTGCATGCCTCAATGGCAAGTTTCTCATTGTCAGCGACAAGTTTACATCAATAGCCTTCGACCGAGAGATTTTGCATGGTGTTCGATGCCAAGTCCCTTTTCACACCACGTAAATTGTACTGTAGTACCTTGAGGGTCATTGTCATTATTGGTGATTCCTCTCGTGCCTGTTAACAACTTACATCATTGGCTGGTAATCCGGTGATGTCTTTCCATGTTCGACTCTAGAACATTTTTCACATGGATCGACTTGTACTCTGACTGAAGATTAAATGAGTGCTGAAGACCTCGAATCTATTTTCATCCATCCGGGCTGCGATATATTTAGGAATATAAAAACATCCAGCGTACATCATTGCCAAACAGATGATCATCCAAATCAAAGGATGATGTGTCCATATCATCAGTCTCTCACACAGACGATTGTCTGGCTTATGTACATGAAAATGAATTTATAAAGCTGAGCATGGGAATTCCCACCTCAACTAGATCATGAAAAAATGTTGTCAAAATAATGTATTGTATTGTATCTTATTACAGGTCATCTCCCAGCTCTGAAAAACTTCAGATCCTCATAGTAAAGCATTTCACCCGACATCAAAAAGATTAACGACCTCATGCTTTAGGGGGCAACTGTTATAGACATTTTTGGGCACTTTAACCCCAA
>APFE030906989.1:0-22630 GCA_000404065.3 Pinus taeda | reverse complement strand
ACTGATTACATCATCTCCCAGAAGTTCTCCACTGAAAACTGCTCATAAATGGTCAAAACTGGACCATACTGAAAGCTCAATGCAGAGGGTAAGATGCATATCACCTTCCCAATGTACATGGTGTGATGCATACTGATTTTCTCCTCTATAGGGTGTGATGATCGGGAATGGACAAATGGTAGGGACAAAATGCGAGGTGGAAGATCATGGAATCTTCTAGAAGCTTCCCCTCTGTCACTTGCCACTCCATTTTCGACCAGGGATGAGTAAGAGATCATCATTCTCCAAGTGGAAGCAGGAACTATTAGAGAGAAGACACTAATCAAGATCCCAAAAGATGACTCACCTCTCTGTAATCATCTATATATGGGTCCCTCATGACAGAGATCCAGAGGGTGGAATTTTGTATCTTATAGAGAAGTGTTGTTGGTATTCTGGTGTACATTCATAGTGTTGGGTGATCTAGCTTTGCTTGAGGTGAAGAAGGGCTTCTTAGCTGGAGGATGATGCTGGGTCAGAACACATGGTTGTATTCTTCTTGCTACTTTTCATCTGAATAAAGCTATTCTTGTTTCCTTCCGTATTCTTGTGTACTTGTTTATATATGCATGTATGTGGTTAATTCACATCTGATCCTGCATTACTTATGAGTTTAGATCCTTGTTTCTTGGATAGTAGTATGTTGTTGTGATTCCACGGGCTGGGCAGACAAAGAAGAAGCGACAAAACTCTATTAAGGAGAGGAAATCGAGCGCAAGACTCAAGTTTTCCCTCTTGGTTCTCCTCTCATCTATTTTCATAAAAGGAATTGATAGTAGACTTTGATTGTTTGTTTCTAAGATAGCCACCCATCTTAGTGGGAATAGCAGCATCCGAGTGGACATTATTCCCATATAACACTTTCCCTGGTAGTTATGATATCCATGAAATGAATCATCCTGAAATGACAAAATTTCTCACAAACCTGCTTATGGAACACCAAAACTACCTACCTAGCTTACTGATCCTAGCATTTTTTCTTCTTTCTTGGTTGGGTGCATTTGAACTAGCAAACCCTGATTCTCTTCTTCTTTCCTTTTAGCTGTCCTCCTATCTAAGTCTATCCTTATTTCTTCCAAGGGCTAAGATTTAGCTGTTGAGACCCTTTTCTTCTCTACCTAACTATTTGTCTGCCAAGCTTGAACTGTTTGGACAAACTTTATTCACTATCTCTAGGATAATAAATTCAAACATGAATTTGGCCAAGATTGAGTTGTTTGGCCATCCATTAACTGTGACATGAATCAACCAACTGCACATAATGAATTTTTTCAAAAATGGAACAACAGTGGCATTTTGGATTAGCACACTTTCTTGGTCTTTTCTTTGGGGTTCTTTTTCTTTCTTTCTTGACCATTTCCTTCTTTTTTCCATTTGATTTTTCTTTCAGGGCATACCCTCTTTTCATTTTTTAATCTTTTGTTTTCTTGGAATATGGAACACCTTTGCAATCAGGCAAAGTTTTGAACATATTAGGCCTTATCAATGTCAATCATGAAAAATGATACCTATTGGTATACGAGCCTAATAGAACATACACTCCATACGAGATTTTAAGTAACTTTCAAGTCGAATGGGGGGGGGGAAATAGTAGAAATTGATGTTGAAGTTATCGATGGAAACCTTGATTACAACATGCTATTGGGAAGGCCCTGGATTTATGCTATGGTTGTCGTTGTGTTGACATACTTTAGAAAGATTGCATTTCCCTTCCAAGGAGGAGTTACAATCGTCGACCAACAAACATTTCTCCCCAAAAGTTCACAAGTTACAAGAAGCATTCTGATGATCCACAGAAGCTCCCAATTGCTTCAAAATATTGGAGTAGGCCTACTAAAAGACCCTACATTGATGGGTACTTTTGCCCTACCACCTCCAAACAATCTGGCGGAGGTGGCCACTATGGGAACCTACAATATGGTTTCTTCTATTTAGAAGATGTATGAACACGATGTTAGCATGGATCATGCCAAGTTTTGCCTCGAAGCCCAATAGTAATATTGTAGAAATCAATGTTTTTGGCATGGGAGGCAAACCCAAATCAATGCTCATCAAGCGTTTGGATAGATAGGTCTAAGGAATATGGTACCTCTTCAGATCCTTGGTCGCATGTACATGCTATAGACGAAGGAATTGTTTAGTAAACGATGATTGACATGGCACCATAGGAAGATTACCAGCATCGTTCCCATCTTCTGGATTACATAGGAGATTGTTCCAGCGACCTTAATCATCCTTTAGTTTTTGATTTCCTATCAAATACTATAAATACGATGGATTCCGAGTGAAACCTGTCCAATATTGAAGAAACTATCACCACAAATATCTCGACTAAACTAGATATTGTAGAGAATATTCATGTCGGAAAATCTTGTTCTTCTTCAGAACTAGAAGTATATTACACTCTCTTTCACAAGTTCAGAGATGTATTTGCTTGGTCATATGAAGAAATGCCAGGAATTGACTCGAGCATAGTTGAACATGAAATTAAGATGTATCCAGATGTCAAACTAGTACGACAATGGCTTCGGCATGTGTACCCAAAGAAAGTCGTTGCCATCAAAACAAAAGTTGAAAAACTTCTCCATGCTGGTTTCATTTGCCCAATTCCTCTAACCAATTGGGTATCGAATATTGTTCTTGTGATGAAAAAGCAAGGAACGATTAGAGTGTGCATCGATTATAGGGATGTAAATCAAGCTTGTCCAAAGGACAACTACACTACACCCTTCATCGATCAGATCATTGATGAATGCGCTATATGTGAAATATTTTCATTTATGGATGGATTTTCCGGGTATGATCAAATAAATATCCACCCACAAGACCAGTCAAAGACTGCATTTATTTCTCCGTGGGGCACATTCGCATACCGTAAGCTACCTTTTGGTTTAAAGAATGCATGGGCAACCTTTCAGAGGGAAATGAATTATTCCTTCCATGACATCAAAAACATCATTCAACCATATCTCGCTGATTTTCCAGCTCATTTGTGAAAGCGGACCGATCATCCGTAGCATTTGAGAGAAATATTTCTAAGTTACTGACACTACAAGATATGACACAATCCACACAATTGTCTGTTCTGTGATGATTTTGGTCTTTTACTTGGCTTTGTAGTCTCAAAAGACGGGATTCACCTCAACCTGTGTAAGGTTCAGGCAATCATCGATCTGCCTCCACCTTCAAATTTGCTTTAGATTCAAAAACTCCAAAGGAAAGCCAACTTTCTAAGGAGGTTCATTCTAAATTAAGCCAAAATTGCTAAAGGTTATACACGTATGTTGAAAAAATAAGTACCCTTCAATTGGGATCAGGTTGCGCAAGCTTCCATTGATGCTCTAAAGGAATCCCTAGTAAAAGAGTCATTAATGTATGCTCCTGATTATCAAAAAGACTTTAACCTGTATCTGGCTGCAGTGGATATGACCATCACAATGGTTTTAGTTCAAGAAGACAATGAAGTTGAACGTCCTGTCTATTATTTAAGTTTAAACTTAAATGATACAGAAAGCAAGTACTCCTATGTTGAAAAGCTAGCTCTCACAATTGTTCAAGCGATACAAAGATTTCGACACTATGTCCTCTTTCGAAAAACTACCATTTTTTCAGATTGCAACCCCATGACTTACATCTTGTTGTGACAGTTGCTTGGGAGCAAATATTTGAAATGGATAACAATCTTGCAAGAGTTTGATCTGGAATTCATAAAATCCAAATCAAAGAAAGCCCTAGTTTTTGCAGAGTTACTATGTGACTTCCCATTGTCATCCAACGATTCAACATCCGAAGAAACAATCGTGGATGAATCTTTGTTTCTGATATCTTTAAGCGATCCGTGGTGATACCAAGCAAAAGACTACATGATCATCAGTGATGCGCTTTACCATCATGGTAACGATACAGTTCTGTGGAGGTGCCTCACCCATGAGGAGGCCAAAAAAGTCCTGAATGATTGCCATTCAGGCGCATGTGGGGGCATCAATATAGTTATGCTATGGCACAAAAGATTTTACAGGCATGATACTTCTGGCCAACAATGTTCAAGGATTGCATAACCGCAGTTAGAAGTTGCCATTCTTGTCAAATCTTCAATCGCAAAACAAAAATACCACCTGCACCTCTGCAGCCAGTAGTTGTTGTTGGGCCATTAGCCAAATGGGGCATGGATTTCATGACATGTAACCCCACCTCGGCCGGGGGGCATTGGTATATAATAGTCGTAGTTGACTATTTTACGAAATGGGCCGAGGTGATGCCTACATTAAACAACAACGACGAAACGGCTGCTCTTTTCTTTTTCAATCATGTAGTCTCTAGATTCGGTGTTCCACAAGCTATAGTCATAGATCATGGATCACATTTACACAGTCACATGATGGTTGAGTTGGCTACCAAATTAGGACTGTCCCATGACATCTCTATTCTGTATTATCCGCAAGCTAACGGGCAAGTTGAGGCGATCAACAAAGTCTTGAAGCGCATGCTGCAAAGGATGATTGGAGTCCATAAATAGAGATGGCACCTAATCCTATACTCATCCTTATGGGCATACCCGACATCGGTGAGAAATGTGACTAGGTTTATGGCCTTTCAGCTGGTGTAGGGCCTGGAAGCAATCTTACCAGTTCAATGCAAAATCTCATCCCTCAAGCTCGCAGTTGACCTTCTCTCCGAAACTTCAGAAGAGGAGGCTCGTTTCTTGGAATTAATCTAACTGGATGAAACTCATCATGGTGCCACCTTGGCTAACAAAGCACATAAGAAATGAGTCAAGGCATAGTTTGACAAGAATGTCAAACCCCGTGTCTTCTCAGAAGGTGACTTGGTCTTACTTTATGACCAGGAGTCCGACAAGTTGGGAGCAGGTAAGTTCCAGTATTTATGGATGGGAACCTATATTGTTAAGTGTGTATTAGCAAAAGG
The DNA here is from genome assembly GCA_000404065.3 of Pinus taeda. Lineage (NCBI taxonomy): Eukaryota > Viridiplantae > Streptophyta > Pinopsida > Pinales > Pinaceae > Pinus > Pinus taeda. The sequence continues at coordinate 17,665 of APFE030906989.1, read as the reverse complement.
AGCCTATGAGTTAGTGGATTATGATGGGATTCCACTGCTCCAACCCCGAAACAGGTTGTACCTTAAGCATTACTATGCTTGACTCAATGTAGTAACCTCTTCATATGCTTTTGTTACATTTTTGTTTTTGCTAAGAGTAATCGTTTTGGTTAGGTAATCCACTTTTATATTTGTTGCAGATGTCGAACCTATTGTAGTCATTTGTTGGATATGCTGATGGATCGAGTCATAGTTCGCGAAACCTATCTTTTGCGGTCTGGGCCATATTTGATCCAAGCAGCGAATTAGTGAGATTCAGAGGGGAATTTATTGGTCGATCAACGAACAACATCGATGAATACATTGCGTTGATAGAACTCCTCTCTGATGCCATCGTGCATGGCATACACCGACTTGTCGTCAGGATAGACTCACAACTCGTCATTCTATAGCTCACCGACATCTATTCCGTGTGGAATCCAGCTATCTATCGCATGTTCCTAAGGGTCAAGATTTTGGAAAGACAATTCGATTCTATCCAATATCAACATATTTCCATAAACTTAAACACATTAACAGATTCATTGGCAAATTGTGTTTTAGATAGACATTTGCAACATTTATAAAAAGAAAAGCATTTCATCAATATTTGCATCAGGATCATATAACTTAACTGAAATAAAGCTCTGAAAATCAAAAATATATATAACTATTTATGGTTTATACATAGTGTTCTATGTCCAAGACAAAATCAGTCAAATGACCCAAAAACTCAAAATTCTAGGGGGCACCGTAGTCTAATGATGCTGGTGATAACAAGTCCTTGCTTATGCAATCATGCTAAAAGCCTAGTCCATCGACTTGGCACACCAGTAGTATGTCACTCTAATATCAGGCACAGCTCATCAGTCCTCACATCCGGGATACCAAAAGTGAGACCCTCGATCTGATCCTGTAATATTGTAAGAGTGTCAGCCACATCCAGGTCATGAAAGACAACCCTCCCTATAGCCTCTCGTGTTGGAACAGCAGCTACTGCTCTCCGGTGCACTACTGGTCGCACTGGTCCGATATCTGCATCAGCACATGAGTTTTGATTAGTATTGATAAAAGAAAGCACAAGAAAATTAGAAGATAAATAAATAGGGATATGGTCAGAGATTTTACCTATGACACCCCACTACTTGCCAACCGACAGCACCAAATCCGGGTCACCCCGGAAATCCATACCAGCATACAGACACTTGGCATAAACCACCTCCTAACGGTTGAACCACTCGAAGAAGGCATCAGAGAAAGAAACCTGTGACTGACTAACATGTCTGGCCATAAGGTCAACCCATCTCTACATTCATGGCTCAGTCGGTGGTGGCAAACCAAGTGAAATGTACTATGGTTGCATTAGTGGGATCTTCTCCAAGGCAAAAGCGGTCAAAATAGAACCATAGCCAAAGTTCTTGGATCTTTCATTTTTCATCTTGGTAAGCTGTTATTTTATCATCGGAAGTACTGCATCACACCTGTTGAACACCTTTGGTTCAAGGCATTCCAAGGCATACAGCATATAGGACTTGTTGGTCAAGTGAAGATCCGTGCTACCAGCCCATCTAGCAAAGGTGAATAGAATATTCCCCAAGGACCAGTCAGTGACATCTTGGATATTGATCTTGCCGTCCCTGCTCGCTTGAGATCCTCTACAGTATCGGCAAATATAATCCCTCACGAAATCGCCCCCACGGGCGGAACCTGATAATGAGAGAGGGGCACCACGCCTCGATAAACTGGTTAAAAAGTAGATTTCCTCAATAGTCAAGGGGATGGATTTGCCTCTGATCTAGAACACTTGGCTGGTAGGATCCCATGCATCAAGGAAATATTGCAACAAGTTGATTTGTTACCTCATGCTAAATATGCGGAAGAACTTGAGCAAACCACATTTCCGCAGTGTAGTTACCGTACCCGGATCATGTAAAGCAACCATGTCCTCTTCTTCATGCTCATGTTCTCACCATCTAACAACCATTTTGCTCTAATGAATCTTTGAAAAAAAAACAAGGGAAGATTCAGGATCCTGATTTGGCAAAAAACACGTAGAATTTCCATGAAAAATTAGTGCAAAAGTTTCCCCCTTTGCGCCCATCACACCCTAGCCGTGTACTGGATGAGATGCATACCGACTGGCCAATGGCTAGTCCAGTATGCATCGCACCATTCGATGTACACATGGTGCGATGGGGGCAGAACAAATTTTTCAAACCCAAGAGGCTCAAAAAAGCAGGGAAACATGCTCAGAATTCAAAAAGGAAAGAATGCAATTGAAGAGCTCAGGTTTAGCTCCTACCTAGTCCAGACGGCGCTCAAAATCATCCACAAAATCTCCCAGAATCAGCTAGTGAAAATCAAGGGGGAAAACATCTCCAATGCTCCAACAATCCCAAATTCAAATGAAATGGTAAAATGAGGGGTAAAAACCACTTTTAAATTACTTCACGAATTCAAGTAGGGTATTAATGTTTTAACTCATTTTTCAAACATGTATTCTCATTTCTAATCAGTTTGATGGAGCAATTGAACAGGTATTACGACCGTCAAAAGACCATAGTGTTAACGGTGAATCGAATATCAATTACCATTATCACAAGCAGTTTTACGCCAAGTTCAAGATCGTTAAAAATTAAACCTAGAAATGAGCATATGTTCTACGAGAGTTTAAGCTCATTAAAAAATGAACCCACCTCCAGTAAATAACCATTACAAATGCATTATCATCAACTTCTAAGCCTTGGTCGTGTTCCTACCATCACCTCCACTCTGTTTTTAGCTAATGATATGCCTCCATTTAATTGTTTACCCTTTTGAGGAACAACTGCGACGAGTGATTCTGTTAGCCATCCTCTTAACCCTGTTGTGATTGGAAAGTTCCAAACCTTACCTGGAAGCAGCTGCTACTTGAAAATATCACTCGTTCCTCAAAACACGAGTCTTCTTTAAGCTCTTTTAATATGACTTGTAAGATATGAAAAGATCGTTGAGCAATTGGTCTCTCCAGCTCGTTAAAATAATCAAAAGTGCTATCCCTCCTCCAGATTTTAATCTTTTTGGACCTGAGGGATCATTACACAAAAATATCAAGCGATTTTCTTGTTCAGCCCATTAAAACTATCGAAAATTCATCCCTTTCATATTATTTTATACTTTTTTAGACTTAAGGGATTACATGATGAAAAAGAATTACTAGAGTTTCCTTTCCATCCCTTTTCAGACTCTCTAAAATTGAAAAAGGACCGAGTTATCTTTGTCATTAAACTCATTAAAACCAATAGTGACAAAATTGTCCATGTAGACAAGAACGAGTTTCACTATCGCTAGGCTCATTAAAACATAGTGACGGGTTTTCCCGAAGGGAAAATTATAGAACAAGAATATGTTATCCTCCTCAAGCTTGACAAAAATAAAGAGGTACTGGTCAGCAATGATTGGGGAAAAATTGGGAAGAGAACTTGAAGAAACTTTATTGATAGCAAGTCGCTCTTGAACATGATACTTTCACTCCATCACCATGATTAAGTTGGGTTGGGTTATTCCATTCACCGGTCATATTACCATTGGTCCACCGTACCATCCATTCTTGGGGCTAATGCTACCAATCCATTTCAGTGTCATCGATATGTTCAAGAGAAGTCGCTCAGAGAATTCACCAACCCATCTTGTGTCTCATCCGCTGCAATAACTTCATGCTTCATTCTTTCATGATCACCACCCTGAACCCTGTATCATCAGATCGTTTTCACCTCCAAAAAATCATTTGCTCCGTTCTATGTTGTAGATTTGGGATTCAATAAGGCCCTCCTACGACAGGTCACTTCTTGTCGACTTTAGCTCATTATCCAAGAAGTCGACCTAGGAACATCCCTTTCAGTACTTTGAAGCTTGCATGCCTCAAGGGAAACTTTCTCACTTTCGGTGATAGGTTTACATCAATGGCCTCCGACCGAAATATTTTGCGTGGTGTTCGATGCCAAGTCCCATTTTCACAACACGTGAATTGTACTATCGTACCTTGAGGGTCATCATCATTATCGGTGATTCCTCTCGCACCTATTAACAACTTACATCATTGGCCTGTAATCAGGCGATGTCTTTCCATATTCGACTCCAGGACATCTTTTGACATGGATTGACTTGTACTTCGGGCAAAGATTGAACGAGTTTGAAGACCCTAGATCTAGTTTCATCCATCCAGGCTGCGATATATTCAGAAAAATAAAGACATCAAATGTACATCATTGCTGCATAGATGATCATCCAAATCAAAGGATGATGGCTCTATCAGAATCATAAGTCTGCCACACAGATGGTTGTCTGTCCTATGTACATGAAAATGAATTTATAAAGCTGAGCATGGGAATGCCCACCTCAGCTAGATCATAAAATAATTATGAAGATAATGTATTGTATTGTATCTTATTACAGGTCGCCTTCCAGTTCGAAAAACCTCGGATCCTCATGATAAAGCATTTCACCCAACATCAAAAGATTTATGACCTCATGCTTTAGGGGGCAACTATTATAGACATATTTGGGCACTGCAACCCCAATCATATATGTTCATAAACCAAGGGATTTTGAGTCCCTAAAAGTGTTGTTTCACACCCTGAAGGAACAAGGTCAGTTGATTACATCATCTCCCAGAAATTCTCCATGGAAAACTGCTAAGAACGGGTCAAAACTGGACCATATAGACTGCTCAGTGCTAAGGGTGCGATGCATCTCACCTGCCACATGCAAAAATTGTGATGCATACTGAAAAGCCCTTCTGTAGGGTGCGATGGGCAAGAGTAGACAAATGGCAGAGACAATTTGCAAGGTGGATGATCATGGAATCTTCCAGAAACTTCTCCTGTGACACTTGCCTCTCTAAATTTGCGCAGGGATGAGTAAGAGATCATGAATCTCCAAGTGGAACCAAAAAATATCAGAGAGAGGGCACTAATCAAAATCCTAGAAGATGACTCACCCCCTTGCAAACATCTATATATGGATCCCTCATCCCAGAGACCTAAAGGCTGGAATCTTGTATTTTATAAGGAAGTGTTGTGGGCTTCTTGCTGGAACATCATAGTGTTGGGTGATCTAAGCTTTTCATGAGGTGAAGAAGGGCTTTCATGCTGGGAGGATGACACTGGCTCAGATCAATGGGTTGCAATCCTCTCTTCTACTCTTTCTATCAATAAAGCTATTCGAGTTTTCCTCCACATTCTTGTATGTTTGAGATGATATGTTCATTTTTGTGGTCAATATATATCTGGTCCTATATTGTTTATGATCGTAGATCTCTGTGCTTTGATGGTATTATGCTGCTTTAACTTTACAGGTGCTCTTTGAAGCAGGGTAAGCAAGGAAGGCGTGGCAAATATCTGTCAGAGGGGAGAGGAAACACGCAAGGAGCCAAGCGAAAGATTGAGGTTGGTACTCTCTACTTCTCTCTCATCTACTTCTCATAAAGGAAAATGAAAGTAACTTTATTTTGTTTGTTTCTAAGATAGCTACCCCTCTTAGTGGGACTAGCAGCTCTAAATGGACACTAGATTTCTTGATAACACATTGTGACCCATATAGTTTACCTATTGATGAGCCTCATCATTTTTGGTGGCCTTAATGTATTTATTTGGCATCTTGGTAGATTAGAACTATAAAAACTTATACAACAAAGGTAAGACCAGATAATCTTCATGTAGTTGCTAACACATTCACAAAACGTTTGACATACTACCGTGGAGATCAATTTAATTCTTACCTCTTGATCAACATGCTAGAGGTTTGCAAGGGATATTTCATATATTTTCTTATATTTCAACCTACAAAGTCAACAAAACCCTCTCACAATTCCTTTCAATTTGAAGTGTTATACCTAGTGCTGTTAAGATTGAAAATCTGCATGGAGTTGTCCTCCTTTAAGGGAGGACCAAGGATAAGAACTGAGAAGAAGGGAATGGAATGAGAGTATATCACCCAAATATTCCAAATAATCACCCAATTTCTCCAAGTCCAATACCATTAGCTAATAAAAACTTAACTTAGACTTTAATTATAACCAAATGTTGAAGGACCCCATTACCAATAATAAGATGGTGGTTTTATTTGTTTCCAAGAAATTTGAAATCAATGAATCAAAATGTGTTTTCGGGTTTAGTTTCAAGGATGATTATGGGTTAAGGTGTCCATTAATTCCACAATGTATGGAGGCATCTTTTGGAAAATTTCCAAGCAATCATGGATAATTGATGAACCACAACACCTTGAGATGGATATTAATAATTAAATGAAGCACTTTACAATCCAAAGAACAAGGATTTCTTCTAGATCCTACTATAGAAGATGCATAATTAATAAAATCCAATGTTTTTTCAGAGCCTAATGTAATTCATGGATTAAGAGCTTCTTCATCTACAAACGAAAAAAGAACCGTTGGATCACCTCCCATGCATATCATAATAAGAAACATCTCACAAAGTATTTTAGGGAGTTGTATTCCTAGATGTACTGAGAGTGAGTAATTTAGATGTGTCAATACATGATAATATATACCAAAATCAAATGGTACATGCCCACCAATAGTTATTTCGTATTAACGATATTGTTTGTGCTTTGTAGCTTATTAAACAATATCTTGAATGGGATTGGATGTACAATGAGCTCATAGCTCATCTCTAGAAAATCGATCAACCTAATGTGCCAAAAATTTTCGTAGCATCTATATTTATAATGTTTTAAAGGTTTGGTGTTCATTACGATGGACATGAGCATTGTAATCATGAAGAGCCAAGATGTAATTTATCAACATGAAGAAAGGTATTCGAAAATCCATATTCTCATCTTAGATAGCTGCAACTCAGTCCCTATATCCTCTTATTTATTTAAATATGAAAATATCAAGATCAAGTCAAAAAAATCTATTCCATAAAGTAATAGCAGAGTAAAATCTCATTTAACTCACTCATAAATTGTAAGGAAATGGTGCAGTAAATTGAGTGTATAACTATAGTGTATGTCTCTAGTATATTTAAAAACATATATCTTAATATTGGAGCCCATGGGACATTATAATCAAGGAAAGAATGCCACAAACATAGGTATTTGTGAGGGAAAGGTTCCTTTGTCTTGCCCAAAAATGTTTCCCCACATTATTGGGAGGATACATATGGATCCTTTTAGTGATGAATATAAAATACAACATTTTTTTAGAAACAACAAAATTACTATGCCTTGACTTGATGCCATTACATGGATTTGTGTCTCAATGCTATTTCTCCCACCCCATTGTAGATTTTTTTAATCCATGATTACTTGTGGCCAAACTTATCTTTCACACAATTTAATTTACAAAGTTCAAGGAAGAAGAGTCGTATATGAAACTAGCATTCCCTCAAAATTTTCTACATCTGTGGGAACTCAATTTGAAGGCTTATTATGTTGGTTGATGTTTTATTAAATAGAACTGTTACACAACAATGCTTGACTACTGTGCTTACAAATCCAAATACATACTGATATCAGCGTCATTGTTTCTTGTCTCAACCTAGTTATGTAATGGATAGGAAGGTAATTATAGGCTGGTTCCATATGGATTCTAGTAGTACACAAAGTTGTATTGTGTATTACACCATTTAAGTAAATATGTGGAGTGGTGTTGTTAGTCAAGGATTAATCCACTCAACAACCAGTGCAAGAATAGGAAAATGGATTTATGTTGCAACAAGTTAGTAGAACAATCCTTGTTTAGTGATTAATATTAGTTGCAGTGATTTTGAAATATCAACAACACCAACAATAATCATCTTGAAATTTCCACTAGCAATCTCTATTGCTCCAAGAACTATAGAATTTTGGATCAAAGTGTAGCTGGAAACCTCATGATTTTTTTTTTGTCATATTGAAAGTATTATTTTTTCATGAAAATAGGAAAATACCAAAGTCATGTAAGAGTCCATAAGAATATGATAAGTCATGGGGAAATTGAAAATTCACAGGGAAGATGAAGAGTTTCCTACATATGTGTAAAAATATATTGTCATGCCTCTAGTAAAGGGGTTGTTAGCACTTGAGATAGCCTTTAGCATTTTGATGGTTTTTATGACGTAGGTGACTTTTAACACTCTTTCTCTTATTAATTTGAAAATTGAGTTGTAGAGAGGGTAGGGACTTATGCTGGAGCTAGCATGAGAAAATCACCTTAAACTATTGTATATTGATGGACATTTGATATATTTACTTGATATTACAACAATATCAACGAGAAGCTCTACATTTGGGCAAGATCCTTGTGTATTTTCATGGTAGCGATAATTTTCATCTGATACTTCTATTAGTACATGTTTTCTTGCACATGGGTTATATGTTGATGAACTAATTCATGGATTATAACACATATGTTTGCTAATAAATTTATAGTCTTCTATTCCTTGCATTATTCTAATAAATAGTTGTTAACTAGTTTGCACTTAGTTTCTAGTGTTGTGTTACTCATGTATGTATTGGACGTTTTCAGATACCTAACTCCTCTTGAGATATTCTTGGTCTTATTATTGTGTTGTTATGATATTACAATTTGAAGTTTATCATATGTTCATTGATTCACATTCACACTCTCAATATTTCATTATTTCTTTCACATTAGCATCTTTTCACTCCAAACCCAAGAGAAAATAAACAAACATGGTGACAGTTTCTCCCACATATTGGATGAGACTCCTATCCCAAATGGTGTGAAGTCTAATTGGGACTTCATACTTGGTTGATCCCCTTAATCGTTGGTGGTGGATTTCACACCGTCAAAACTATGAAAAGTTTTTTTAGCAACCCACTTCATGCTTATAAAAACCTATTCCATGGGCACTTTTGCATGGACGTTGCAAGCAAATGGTGCTGAGATAAAAATGTTTGAGACATGGTTATTTTTATAGAATATGATAAATTGAGTATCAGGTAGGAAAAGTTTCAAAATATGCATGGAATGTGATGTGTAGACATGTTTTAAAACTGATTTAATATTTTTTTGCAAAAGTCTTGTTAATTTTGTGTAGTAGATTTGTAGTTTTTTATTGTTGCACACATCCCAAGACTAGATCCCAACTTGGAGAAGGTCTCAAATGATGAACATATCGTCATTGGTCATCCACCTCTCAGTGAATATTTCCAATATTTTTAGAATTGGCACAAGTTTCAAGCATGAATAAAAGATCAAACTTTTATTAGTAAAAGTTGTTTTCAAAATCATCAACAATTCAATATTGATTCTCAAAGATTAGATTTCAAGAATTGGAAGATTCTTGTGACTCCCACTTCAACACAATAACATTCTGAGCTCCATACAAAGGCAAAATTGAGGAAACATTAGCATAAGAATTTTTTATTTGTTGACAATTTTGGAAATATAATGAGAAACCACTACAACAGTAACATTCCTTTTCCATAATTTCATTCTTCTACCATATCTTTCATTTTCTAGATTAACTCATATCATTGACCACTCTTTTATCCTTCAATTTTTTTATGGTACCTAGCTCTCATGCCGAATTTATGCTCTAATCACAAGATAACAAAATAAAAAATTGTTCACTATGTCAGTCATAAAAAACCCTCAACATATAGGAACTTCACCCTCTAAACTCTCTTTCATATAAAGATAAATTTCAACAATAATCTTTGTAAAAGTTAAAGACCACACCATGTCATCATATACATGAAATTTGGAAATGATAAACATAGGGTGTAAATTTTCCAAACGTCGTCTACAACAAGAGCGTTAAACCTTGGCATGAAAGCAATCTAATGATAGTAGTCATCATTTAGATATCAAACACGAATCCTATCACGAAACTCTTGAAGTAACTACTCATGAAAATTTGGATTGAGAATATTGTGGCATTGATTTTTAGATTCATGCAAACTCCTATTGTAGATCCTATATCTATTAGCATTCAAGTTGAACGATTATTTGTAAACATGAAACTTTTTTATCTCCTTTTGATTCAAATTTACAATAGAAAACCCAAGATACCTTATAGTGGCCAATAAAAGATGTTGGAAATCACATAAACACAAGATTTTCTAAAATTAGTAGCAATTGAGTACAATAATCCAAGCTTACTAAATTGGCTATTGGATACATTTCCAGAAAATATCTTATAAATACAATTAGCTGGAGGTTTATTTTTGTTCCTAAACTTTGTAACAAGTATCATAATATTTCCATTTCCTATATGCTAAGAATAACCATTATTTTTTCTATATTAGAGGTTGTTGCTATTACAAATATGGTAGTGGATTTTGTAGATGGTACTGACAACATTCTAGTGGCATGCGTATTTATGGTGATTTCTGTTAGTGACTCTGTTGGAGTTTCTAGCAATAATATTACTAGTGTCATGGATTTAAGTGAACTTACTCTTAAGTTTAAATGGAGTAATATATGAAATTTCTACATACATTTTATTCAAGATATAGTACATACCCTTGTGGAGGATAGCCTCTTATCAACACCTAAAAACAAGATTCCCTTTTCCCGTCATTAAGAACTTTGTAATACAAGATGATGATGTACTTGTTGTGGCCACCAACAACCCCCCTCTCTGTTTGATATTAGCAATAACACCAAGCAAAAGGGGACCCTTAATAAAAATTAAAACAAACAGTTTTAGGAACATTTTTGTTTTTAATTCCTTAAAATTTTATCGCGACAAAGAAATGAAACATTTCTTTTATGAGCATAATAAACTACGAAGGAACAATGCGAAAATCATCACATCGCATTCACTATGAAGTGCTCTTAAAAGAAAAACTTAAGAAATCTCCGACGGCCGATGTGCGACGTCGCATATCGCAACATCACGTAAAGTAGCACACAATGACTAATTTCTACAATCTGCGATCTGCGATACTGCGATGATCCGATATTGCGATGCCACAATACTATAACACAATCTGCGATGAGCGTGAATTTTCCTTGGCACAATATTCAAGGAAAGATGCCCATTTGTCATGCGGAAAGAGTTATTTTTGCTGACAAAACTAACCTCCCTAGGAGTCTAAGACTCTCTAGTGACAAACAAGACAATTAAGAGCAATCCTTCTCTAACATGCATTATCCTATGAGAAACCAAGTTTCCATCTACCTTAGGTCCACGTTGTTGTAGCGTCCAGCTGCTGATCCAGATGAGCTCCTCCTTCACTTTAAGACCTGCATACACTAACAAAGCAAACGATTACATAAACCTGAATATTCATCATAAAACAAAGCATATTTATCACATAGACCAAGGAGTACATGAAATAATTCATTAACAACAAATCATTGAGAAGAATGGACTTATTTGTATTAAGGAAACAAAAAGGAACCATTACAACCTGAGCCTTGGTGTTGTGCAAGCTCCTCCCAGGGTCCAACAAGAGATTTCCTCTACTTTGACAAACTCACCCACTCCCAATATGGCAACAAGGAAGGATAGTGATCTCTCCTCACAAGTCAACAATGGAAGTCCTAATTCCAGCAGCATTTACCCTTTAGAATGTTCAGCTTTCAACTCCCCTCCTCTGGCCCAAGGCCTGTATTTATAGTATTCTAGAGGAAGTTATTCAGTTCCAACATCAATGGGATACGGGATACTCCCTCTTTTGGATGGGGTAGCTCCTCTCTTGATGGGATAAGTTCCCCTATCATAGGGATGCATGAACCATCTGGAGGCGCTCAATACACGTCAAACACTCTTCTAGAAGGCTCTAGAAGTGACCACAAGTAACTTTTTTAAGATGAAACTCGCGCCTTTTGACCTTTACAGGGGTACGCACCCATTCCTTGACTTACAGAGCGTACAAGTACACAGGTACAGTGTGTTTGGGATGCCTACACGCAGGCAAGGTAGAGAGAACCTGCGTACCCAGAGATAAACATGTTTTTAAGTGACTTTCTCTCTTTTTGAAGTTTGACATGAAGAGCAGAGGTATGAGGCTTGACAAGGAGGGTAATATGACTATTGATGGAGCCATATTAACTGCAGATAGTCATGGTGACAAATTTCATTGTAACAACCATCTAATTTATAACAAAGTATCGGGTTGACCTTGAAAATGAAAAATAATAAAATAATTTTGACCAAATCAAGATCTAACCATTAGGAATACTTTATTATATTTTTTAGAGATAGAAAAGATATTCAAAATGGTCAAATATCTTTATTTAGAAATAATTAACAAATAAAATGATTTATTATCGCGAGGATTAAGAATGGTGTGAAATTGAAATATTTATTAAATAGTGATTTAACCATTATTCCAATAATAGAATTAAGGAATAATAAATAAATAGTGATTTATCTAAGTATTACTAGTTTATTTAGTAAAATGTGACAATAAATAATTATCAAATAATGATTTAATAATTATTCCTAGAGAAAATTAAATAAATAATGATTTATTCAATTATTCTCATGGGTTTTTTTTTATTTTAATCAGAAATAATTTAATAAAAATGATTTACTAAATTATTTCCTATGATGAAAGTGATTTTACTATGGTAAAATTAATCCTACATGGTGTATTTCGATCCACCTAGCTATACATGGCTAGGTGGTCATTTTTGGGTGATCACAGATTGCCCCCCAACATATGAGTGTTAGGAGAAAATCGTATGACTGAAATATGTTGTAGATTACACTTCCACGAGACACCAAAGAGGATTCAGAGAGAGAGAGAGAGAGCTGAAGCAATGCAAGGAAGGACAAAAATGGAGAGGATGAGACCTACTAAACTGATAGAAGTATCCTTTTATGTTGGAGTACATGATCTCAAATGAGTCGGGGAGGCATACCCATACCCTTCGAGATAAATAAGTAGAAATAATAATGTGAGCCCAACAATGTGGGATTAAGCTACAAAGTACATGATACATGATATGTTGGCATCATGGGTCAGAAAATAATACAATGAATCCAATATACATAATGTGCCTAGTTAAACATAAGCCATGACTAAATACAATAACATCTAAGTACATGAGACATAATTCCCTTCAAGATGACATGGTGAGGTGGGATCACAACTAAAGAATCCTTGTTGCACGGGAAAGGGCTCCGAAGGTTTGAATCGATCATTTGAATGAGACATGCATGTTGTAAGCACTGCAAGCAGCTAAAACCGAACCTATCACATCTTCAAAACTGCATATGAGGCTAGATCAACATCTACGGACATCCGGGAATGTGGGGGGATACCTGAAGAGACAACCCCTCATGAGGTCTAGAAAATATCACACACCTGGGAATCACTAGGACAATTGTCTGGATCACTGAACCGTCAAGTGTATGATTCTCAATCGTGCGAAAATGAGCTGGCGTCGAGCACATGAGAAACAACCAAGTCAAAGGGAAATGACGGTTCCCTTTGTTTGATGTGAGGCACCGAACAAGAATGAAGGCTGGAACCAAGGTACACTGCCCTCTAGACCACACTTTTGGAATAAATTTGTTGAAGTCGACGGAAGAGGGCTCGCTAGAGTTAAGGTAATGAGGAATCCTTAACAAAGGCACGAGGTATCATAGTAGAGTGACTGATGGAATGACACCAGGGATGATGATAAAAGGAAACAAGATGAGTGATGGACTGATGACTTCCCTTGTCAAAGAAAAATATGCATGTTTGACCTGGCAATCACTAATTCGATTCCAAAGGGGATCGTCAATTACTCAAACGGGAGCTTTTCAAAGATGGAGTAGTATAGCTAGAGGCCAAATATGAACACGATGGGATGGATGTGACACAAATATGTATGGAACATTGTAACTAGACTCAAGGGGACTCAAAACAATCTCCATAGATGCAAGGGTGACTCATCTCAGATGCTCTAAACAAGGGTGACTCGATGATGCTGCCACATGGGGGAGGCCCAGAGGAAACCATAAAAACATGAGTAGATGATGGTTACTCATGAAGAAAATCAACTCTTGAGTCAACCAGTCCAAAATTAAAGTGGTACTAGAGTACGGGTTGCTCAAATGAATAAATTCGATTTTAATAGGGAGCAAAGTGAGACCTCATGGAAAAAATGGCTTTATGGTGAAGTGTCAAATTACCAAAAACAAAAGGAGACCCATTATGGAACTTAGTGAGATATTTCAAACAGTGCTAACAATTCGTAAAACCGAGCTATGGTTTGGTCGCAATGGGTGACGAAAAAAACTAGGTTTTTTCCTATTCAAGGGCTTCTTGCCCCCAAATCCAATTCATTTTCATAGTGAGTTGTTGGAGAATTTGGAGAGGAGGAAAAGGCCCTAGGGAGATCATAGTGGACAACTCGACCGTCGGAATCAAGATCTGCAAGTTGGAGGTAGGTAGCCTTACTTGTCTAAAAATGGCCTTAATGCTTCTTGGAAAAATGGTTCTTAGTGAAGAATCAAGGTAAGAAATTGATACGAGTATGAACTAGTAGAGAAGGTCTAGGATCATCTCCGTCCACTAGGTCAAACATGGGGACCAGGTGGTAAGTGTAGCATCACATAGAGTAGATTTTTTGAATAGATGGTATCAAGAATCTATGATAGGTGATGTGTATATGGCTCGCCAGAGAGGCCAGTAGGACAAACTATCTAAGGAATGAGAGGATAATCGACCATACCTAGATCATTGTAGTGTAGGCCGAGACTGATGTTGATTAAGTGAGAAGGTGACCAGGGGCCATCATGCCCCCAAGCATGGGATACTACCCCCCAGCATCTAATAATGGAGGGGACTCATCAAGTGGGAATGATGCCCCCTGGCTAGATGAGTTTGTGGAGTTTCATTGTGTTCAAAGTGCTTAAATAAGGGATTCAAGCATTTGGTTCAACAGACACGAGATCCTAAAGAGGATGATGAGGAGATGTAGGGGCATGGGTGCTCCCCATCTTGTATGGATGGTTATAGCATGCTATGGGCATGTCGAATATATTTAGAGTAGTGGACTTCAAACACATTTTTATGATGTGGTTTGCCATTTGTTTATGTTATGGATGTCTTATTATGGGAAGAGTGGATAGATACAATTAAATAAAGGAAATGGTGGATTACCAATCTATTTTGGCACTGCATATAGAAGTCAAATGGATTGAATTTATGGGTGGTGTCACTATACCAAAGAGTGGCTTCAAATATAAAGAATTGATGATAACCTAAACAACATGGTGGTTGAACAACAACCATGTCTAAGGGACTGGGTTGTTGATGTAAGATGGAGGGATGATTAAGTGGATCATACCAACAGTGGACTGGAGTGATATGAGACTCTAGAAGTTCTTCAAGGTGGGGAATACTAATGGCACTAGAGGTGACACTACTAGATACACTAAGAGGGTTGGTGATAATTGCTTCTCCTGGACTCTCAAAAGTGGATGCCCCTTACCCAAACATTGGGTGTCAATGTAATGGCCACAAGGTGGATTCAAATCAAATTCATGGGTTTGAAGTAAGGGTTTATTAAACCAATCGACCTCACCATGGAGGAAGTCTTTGGGCTCCGCAACATATTTATCATGGGTTTGTTGCAGAAGGAAGTAAGCACGATGGTGCATATCATCCCAAGGATAATTAGGGGTGGTCATGGCTTCTATGATGCCTTCATCGGAATGGAATATGGGGGACTAGAGGAAGAGAGACCACGTGATGAAGAGGATCTAATTGAGGAATCTTCGTGAGAGACAAGGTTCACATATGCACCATCAAGGTTTGGAGACAAGTGACTAGTAGATGTGATGTCTACCGATGTTGAGACCGAAGTGTTCATTGATGAGGATTCAACAGAAGCATAATAGGAGAAGTCAAGAGAGTCACAATATATCAATTCCATGGATGACGGAAGGTAGAGAATAGGATTGATATTATCCATCATCTAGACATCAGGAGGAGGGATCACGATGGGTGGTTGAGAGAACTCATACTTTGGCATAGGAGTGGGACCAGAACTCACAAGTAGAGGAGAGGTGGAACCACTTGAAGTGTATCATGAAATTATTTGATATGGCGACAACGATGAGAATAATGTCCATAATTATCACATAAATCACAATGGTAATTCACGTGTAATGATCTATTCTTCTTAGTTGACTCGGGTAAGGGGACATGGAACTCAAAAATGTTAGAATCATGGAAGGTATCAAACACCACATTTTTGATATGAGGGAGTTCAGGACAATTATGGGTGGCATGACCGACAAAATCCTTGAAAGCACATGGGGGAGTAGGGTTTGGTGGCTTAGGAGAAGATGGTGTTGTTTGGGGTGCCTTGTCTTTTTTTCCCTTTTTTCTAGTCTTTCCCCCCCACACCAGATGTTGTCGCAACAGGATTAGGTTCCTGTTGAGGTTGTTATGGAACTAAAACAAAGGAATGGGTAGGAACAATAGCTTGAACCAGGGTCAAATAAGTGTAAGGATTGAGTTAATCAGGGGAAGAGTTTGCGGAAGGATAAATGTACTAGATTGGGATCCCCAAGGACCTCTGCGCGTGAGCCAACAATGTCGCATTCCATATAGCATCAAGCTCTTCACGGATGAGGTATTATGTGACGTTGCTCCCCTTGATGTTTGTGATGTATTATTAGGCCAACCATACATGTGGAAGTGACATGTTGTGTATGAGTCAAGGCCTCACATTGTTATTGTTACGTTGGGAAATAAGTTGCACAGGATAGCGAAGGTAGCACCGCCTACCGCCATCTCTCTGGTTACTGCAAAACAATGCAGTAAGCTCATTTCAAAAACTGGGAAATTGGGCCCCTTTGCACGACAACAATAGATGGACAAGGTCATCGAGGAGTACAAGGACATATTCACCTCCCCCGCAAGGGTGCCTCTGCACTGTCAGGTCAAGCACTCCATCGATCTGACCCCAGGTGTGTCATTACCCAATGGAATAATCTATTGATGCTTCGTTCTAGAGAACAATGAAATCAAGACGCAAATTCAAGAGATGCTGCAGAAAGGTCACATTCGGCCGAGTTCATCACCCTGTGGGAGCCAAATCGTGTTGGTACAGAAGAAGGATGGGACTTGGAGACTTTGCATTGACTATTGGGCGCTGAACAAGATCACTATAGGGAATAGGTACCCAATCCCACAGATTAATGACATTCTAGACCAACTCAAGGGGCAAAATATTTCAGCAAGATTGACTTGAAGCCCGAATATCACCAGGTACTAATCAAACCCTCTGATGTGTGGAATACTGCCTTCAAAGTCAAGGAGGGCCTTTTCGAATGGTTGGTTATGCCTTTTGGGTTGACGAATGCTCCTACAACCTTCATGTGGTCAATGGATGACATCTTGTGGCCATTCACCAACTCATTTGTAGTGGTATACTTGGATGACATCCTGATCTTCAGCCAGAGTTGGGAAGAACACCTCCACCACATCCGACAAGTTCTCCCAACACTGCGGCAGCACAAGCTGTGTGCCAATTTGGAGAATGCACTTTTGGCATGACGTAGGTTCAGTATCTGGGATACATTATTGATGAACGAGGGGTGCATGTGGATCCAACCAAGATCCAAGTCATTCAGGATTGGCCAACCCAAACCACTCTGACAGAGCTTGTTAGGCCCCTATACTACTAGTGTAACCCTTATTGTTATTAGTACAACCCACTTATTATATTGATGTACCC
>APFE030906985.1:47756-152062 GCA_000404065.3 Pinus taeda | reverse complement strand
ATGGATTTTGCCTTCCCCACAACCTCATGTATCCAATGAAGTTTACCAATGTCCTCAAGCATTAAATCTATGCAATGCGCAGCACAAGAGGTCCAAAAATAGTGGGGTGCCTAATCTCAAAAAGTCTACCAGCAGCCATATAATTAGCTGCATTATCGGTGACAATTTGTACATGTTCTTCTCCCACTTCTTGAACGACTTCCTCCATCATTTCATAGATAAGTTGGGTGGTCTTAACCTTGTTTGAAGCATCCACTGATTTGAGAAACATTGTGCCTGCGAGACAAGATACAAGGAAATTTATTAAAGTTCTATTCCTTTGATCTGTCCATCCATCACTCATGATGGTGCACCCTGTTTCTACCCATGATGCACAAAACTCAGCTAGCACAAGCATGACATCTTCAACACTCTCTAACAACATATCTGTCCTAAGGCTCTCTGATGTAGGGGCTTTGAACCCTAGACCTCCAATAGCAATTGCATCAATCATAACTTGCCAATAAGGACTTCTGGCACAGTGGAAAGGTATGTCAGAATAGTACCAAAAGTTAGCAATGGCCTTCCTTGCCTGACTATGGATATTTGTTTTCCAACCAGTGGCATCCAAGGTAGGTTGGGAACCGAGTTTTGTGTGGGGAGCAAAAAAGGTGTTTATGTTTCCACCCCCAGTGTTGAAGGAAGGAGTTGAAGGACTCGTTTGGCCTTGAGTTTGACTTGGCCTTAGAGGCATGTATGGGAAACTTGGGAACGGCATTGAGGATTCAACAGAGTGAGGTGACATGGGGCTAGTGGTAGAAAAACCATCAACTCCAAGAGTTCCTATTTTAGTATTTTACTATGCTTTCTTGGCATTATGCTGACTCAACATATCAAGGGCCAAGGTTGCTTGGTGTTTGACATTATCGTCAACCTTGCTGCAAAGACCGATATCATGGCCGGGTATTTGTGCAAGGTGGAACTTGAATCTATAAATGCCTCCACTACATTTCGATTTGCAAAATTTACAAAGGAGCATGGGGTCTCCGGGAATCTTGTCACAATAAGCCCAAGCAAAGTCCTTCTCCCTCGGGATTGTTGTTGCTTTGAACTTGTGTTTAATTTGTGGCTTATGTTAAGATTTGGAGTCGTGGCTTCTATTTAATTTGTGGCTCCTGTGAAAGACAATAAAAAATCAAATTTAAAAATGATCCAAAAATTTAAAATATGCTAGAAATCTAAAAAATCAAATGAAGACAAATGTCAGTAAACAACTAAACATATATATTATAGAGACTATGCAAAAGGCAAGTGAGGATAATTGTTATCGAGCAGTGTTCTAATGTACTAGGAGTCTAGGAGATAGATAGGTGTGACTCTGTGAGGATCACTATTATAAAAACAGGGACAATTCTAAAAACAGGGATCATTGTTATCAAAAGGTGTCTAAAAACAGGGACAATTCTATAGAGAATGAAGATCAAAAAGTGATTTTCATGAATGGCACAGAGAAGTAAGAGAGGACTTGCAGAAGTACCCTAGGGCCTATAGTAATCTTGTACAACTATGTAGACAATTTTCTTCAGCAACATTTCCAGTCCAAAATAACATAGTTATGTTCTTCAAAATTCTTACATTTATGCAAACTTGTTGATTTCATGCAAGGGCAAAATTTTTCATCCTCTTTTATATCTTATTATATAGATTTACTACAAAAATGATGAGGTGCAAACTTCAACACTATTCACCTTGAAAATTAATTGTATAAAGACCATTCCAGTGAGACTAGGGTAAGGACAAGGTATTATGGGATTATTGAGCATTTGTGTTGTTGTGTTCCTTCTTGAGGGATTTGTACATGAAGGATCATCTATGTGTTGGCAAACCTCGCAACTTTGCATGTAACAGGACAGAGAATTGATACGTCACACCCTAGCTAGGCATATCAATTCTCTGTCCAGTTACATCATTTTCACTTGGAGTAGCTCGATTTTGTCCTCGTTAAGCAAGGAAGAAGCTTTCTGTGACTATCGTATTGGTCTACAACTTGTTTCAAGCCCAGTGAAGGTTTATCCCTGAGGAAAGCCTACCAAAATTCCCTGTGAAGCTGACGTCAAAGGTTCCGAGGTCTAAGAGGGACAATGAGGCGTTTGAGTATTCTGCAGACCGCAGGGCCGAACATGTATTCTGTAACAGCGACCCTGAAGCTGCTTAAAGATAACAGGGTAGCTCTGAATGCTTCCCGAGCCAACAACCATCCATTAGAGGTCATTCAAAGTTCAATGCTTATTACGGAAAGGGAAATGAGAGAAGGCTGAAGATTGACGAGAACAAGACTATCCAAGTAAGAACAGGTGGTATCTAAAGGCACTGGTTAAACAATGTATTTACCATTAAACCTATAGATGTAACATTCAGAAACATCATACTTATTGCCCATTTACCATTTATTGCATGTTATAGCTCATCCAACAGTTAGTCTATTTAAAGAGTGTCTGCCAAATGGCCATTCAAGATATCGAGATATCAATATATGAATGTTCAACATTTTATATTATAATTCGAGATATTGTGTCGACAATCAGTAATCAACAATCAGCATTTGGGAATCGGGATATCGAGCCAGCAATCAGCATTATCACGCTTTCTGTAGGAAACTGTCCAGTGTCACGCATTATCGAGTCAACAATCAGCATTATCAGAGTTGTGAAAGACTGTGTTGTGGTCCGTGGAGTCGTGGACAATCATTCCCTGAACGCTGAAGCTTCGGTGTGTCTGCGTGTCTGCGAGTCGTGGACGGTGGAAGCTCTGCGGCGTCGACGGTGGAAGCTCTACGGCATAGTGGAATGGCTCTGCGCGTCGACTATGGTCCAATAAAACGACAACCTGAACCCCGATAAAACCTAAACCGAAATCTGGCAGGACTCGGGAAATCAACAAACTCGTGTAAATCAGAAAAATCGGCAAACTCGCGAGTCAAACTCGCGTTGACCACGAGTCAAACTCGATCAACACGATCTGACTTGCAAAGTTTCGGATCAGAACTTTTCACAGCCGAGCAGAGTATGAATCGCGATTAATTGGCAAAATCGGCGATTCCTGTTTCACTGGTTATAGTTGGAAACTAAGGCCAAATTCCATGGCGTTGTTGTTGATGACGATGGTGTTTGCATTAAATTCCTCTTTTTTAAAGCGGACCAAAATTGATCTAAAGATCATCTAATTTGGACAAGCAGAAATATGTTTTTGAATTTATGCCCACACATGTGCAAATTGTTTAGGTCGGCCACATCATCATGTAGGCTCATGAAGCCCAATGGACATGACTCTTCACCCTCAACGACTTGTATAAATACAAGTGACCTCTCACCTCATTTGGCATCATCATCACTCACACATTCTTCTCTCTCCTCCTCTCATTGGTTCATACAACATTGGGCATCTCTCTCTCTCTCATGTGTGGCATGAAGAGGACACATTTTCGGACAAAATTACAGGGCCGAAAATTTCAAGAGTGGACCAAGGGTTGTTTGACCAGAGTTTTGACTGCAATTTTTGGAGGAATATTTTTATTGACCAAGCAGCATTGACTGTCATGGAAATCGATATCTTTTGGGTTGTTTGACATGCGTTGACAGTAGAGTTAACCGCAAAGTTTACCAAGTTTTATCGCAACTTTCAAGATTGTTTTGGGCTGACTTCGACCACCTTATCAGACCGAATTTGACTGGGTTTGACTGAGCTCCAAGTGGATTGTTTGTTGCTGCGTTGACCACCGTTGACTTCCCAGTTAAGGCTAAGTTGACTGTTGTTAGCTAAGAGTAGCATTGCAGATTTTACAGGGTTGTTTTGGTTGGACAATGATTTGGCAAGTCAATTTTGACTTTGACTTTGTATTGTTGTACTCTCTCTCTGTTGAACATTTGATATAATAATAAGAAGATTTGATCAAAGGGTTTTCCCCACATTGGAGATTTTCCCTGGCATCTGCCACATCTAGTGTCCTCTTGTCTTGGCTTGTCTTCTACATTTTATTTTATGTTCTATCTACAATTATTATCAATGCAATTGATGATTAATGTTATTGCTATTGGAAATATAAATTGTCATTAGGCTAAAGAAAGATTAAGGTAATTGTGCTAAGCAACATACCATTGTTAACTAAAATTAACATGGTATCAGAGCCCATGTGAAGACAAAGCCCAAGCAAGAGAGAAAAGAAATCACTAAAGGAGATCTGTTAAACAAGATCATTGGACTAGCCTCAATGGCTACTACATCTTACTTCAAATCTGACTATCATGCATGGAAGATGAATTTAGACTTGACTTTGGAAGAACACGATGCTATGGACTATATGCAGGGAAAAGTGGTGGAGCCTCCTTCAAATGCACCTGCTACTGCAAAGATAAAGTACAAGAAAGGTAAGGTCAAAGCTAAAAGAATTATCATGGACTCCATTCAAAAAGCATTTGGTTGCCTATATTTCTGATTTGGGAACATCTAAGGAGATGTATGATAAGTTGATTGGGATGTTCAAAGTAAACAATGCAAATCAAATCCTCTTTCTCAAGAACAAGTTGAAGGACATCAAGATGGACAAACGGGATTCTAACAATCCTACTTCATGAGGATCACAGAAATCAAGAATGACCTCTATCTATTGGAGACGTAGTTGTTGACAAGGAGCTCACTCTCATCGCTCTTAGAGATCTTACAAGAACATGGGATGTGTTTAACACCACCATTCTCAACAATGGCAGAATTCCTAGTTTCGATGAATTGTTGGCTAGATGCACTCAAGAGGAGACAAGGACGATGGAGAGAGACCAACCCTCAAATGGAAATAAACCTACTGCTTTTTCCACTCATGCAAAAAAGAAAAATAATGTTAGTCCAAGAAAACAAGGTCAAGGGTTCAAGCAGGGATTCAAAGAAAGAAGGAAAGGAAGGTGCTACAAGTGTAACAGGTTTGGTTACTATGCTAGAGAGTGTCGTCACAAGAAGGATTCTCCAAAGGAAGACAACAACAACAACAACAACAATTACAAAGGCAATGACAATCAAAGAAACAACAAGTTCAACAAAAAAGGAAAGAGGAATGCTCCCACTACTCGATATGCAAAAGGTCGACCTCCCAAAAGGACGAGAAATTCCAGGTATGAAGAAAGTAAAGTTGTAGAAAAGCAAAAGGAGTTTTATCTTATTTTCGCTCTATCTACTGCCTCTCTTCCGAATACTTTGAATCATTAGTTGATTCATAGTGGAGCCTCAAGACACTATACTGGGTACAAAGAGGCCCCCTCAAATTTGATTGAAAATAAAACTAAATTGGAGATCATACTTGGAGATAATGCCACCTACCCCGTGAAAGGGAAAGGCACTATCACTACTCACTTGAATCAAGGTCAAACCGTTCATCTACCAAAAGTGTTGTATGCACCCAATTTGAAGAAGAACCTGGTGTCTATTTTTGCGATGGAAGATAAAAGCTTCAAGGTAACATTCATTGATGGAAAGGTACGTATTTGGCAAAGAAACCCTAAAGATGCATTTACACTTAATTTTAAGGTTGAAGCATCAAGTTGGAGGAAGTCCTTTGGGAGCCTTGACTTTTGATACTTCTCTTCAATCTGAATTATGGCACCGAAGATTTGCCTACCTTCATTACAAAGCCTTACTTGGGGTAAGGAAGATGGTCACAGGTATGCCCAAGTTCAACATGAACCATGAAGGGTTTGTCAGGGTTGTGCAGTTGGGAAACTTACAAGGGGACCATTCCCTTCAAGTGAAAGTCAAACTACCGACATTATTCAATTGGTCCATTCTGATCTATCTAGTATGTTGCCAGTAACATCATTAGGAGGATACTTATACTATGCAATTTTTGTGGATGACTTCTCTTGCAAAACGTGTATCTATTTCTTCAAGAAAAAGAACGAAGTGTTCCAATGGTTATGTTCTTTCAAAGCCTTGGTGGAAAACCAAACAAGGAAGAAGATCAAAATATTGAGGACTGATAACGGAACCGAATATGAATAAAATGAATTCAATGACTTTTGCAGAAAACCTGGCATTAAGAAGGAGACCACCACTCCATATACTCTTGAGAAAAATGGAGTTGTTGAAAGGAAGAATCGAACATTCATGGAAACCACTTGTGCCATGCTCCATGATTAAGGCCTACTGAAGTTCTTATGGGGAGAAGTTGCCAACACTGTCGTGTATGTTCAAAATAGAAGCCCATATCAAGCATTGGATTTCAAGACACACGAAGAAGTTTTCACTAGTAAGAAACCTGATGTTTCTCATTTTAGAATATTTGGTTGTCCAGAGTGTTTTCATGTGCCTAAAGAGAAAAGAAACAATTTGGAAGCATCTAGGAAGAAAGTATATTTGTGGGCTACAGTGAAAATTCAAAGGCATATATAACCTATGTGCCTAGTCAAAGAGAAGTGGAAATAAGCCATGATGTCACTTTCGATGAAGATACAGCCCTTGGGAAAGCCAGAGATCTCCCTATCCCAAGGAAGGACAATGATGATGTTGCAAGAAAGCAAGATGAACCTCTGACAGATGATTCGATGCCCAATGTTGAAGGCCCGATGGATCCCATAGATCCAACTCCTGGTGATCCCTCTACCTCAAGGAAAAGACCTCTGTGGCTCAAAGATACTCTCGAAGATGCTAAAAGACATATTGCTCCAGGAGGAACATTCTGCGAAAGTAAGAAGTCGAATAGGTATCAAGGGTACTTATAGCTACTATGAGTGTTATAATTCAATCTGAGCCATGTACATTTGAAGAAGTCGTAAAGCACCAAGTATGGAAGGATGTGAAGAATGATGTTTGGTATGTAGTTCCTAGACTCAAGGACAAGTCTGCAGTCACCTCAAAACGGCTATACAAAAATTATTAAACATGGAGTTGATGGGAGTGCTAAAAAATATAAGGCAAGGTTCGTTGCTCAAGGCTTCTCTCAAAAGGAAGGAGTGGACTATAACGAGATTTTCGCACTGGTTTCCCAATATACCACTATCTGATCTATTCTTGCTCTCGTTGCCTCTCAAGGATGGAGCCTTCACCAAATGGATGTTAAGACTGCTTTCTTGCATGGCTCGCTTAAGGAGGAAGTCTACGTGGAACAACCTCAAGGGTTTGAAGTACAAGATCGAAGGACACATGTATGCAGGTTGAAGAAAGCCCTCTATGGGTTGAAGCAAGCCCCAAGGGATTGGTATGAGAGGATTGATAGTTATCTTATGACGTTGGGATTTACCCCTTCCATTTATTATAACCCCATTCATCATCTTTCCCACCTAGGTCCACATAGGGTTAGCCTCCCCGTTCCATTGCCCCCACCTTGGGTCAGGCTTGGAACGATGCCCTGAAGTTTGAAGCAGCTAAAAAGAAAAGCAAAAGCATAAATGGCCACATTCAACAAGAAAATGTACCACAAGATGCAAAAGATGGTCGAGACAAAAATATTTAGCACATGGGCAGAAGCCCATGCATGAGCTCTACCCCATGTATCACACTAGTTCCATAGGCCCTAGATGAGCTTCCTTTATCATTCAAGAACACATGATTGTCCCAACCCCTAGAGGGCAATGAACCGCCCCACCAAAAATGGGGTATCCACTATTAGATCTTACACATCATGCTCTTATCCTTTGAGCACCGATCAGTTGATCAAAGAAAAATCATAAAAGGCAAAAAGCATATAAAGAAGGGTGGTAAAATCGAGGTCGGGGTACCTCATGTACCATGATTGCTCCCTCCTATACATTATATACCCAGGTGTGGGCTTCCCTTTTTCTAACTACCCTTGTACCCCGATATGTGGCCCAGGATTGCCCCTTTCATTCCCTATTCCATTCACCTCTTTACCACATGCCACCACCATTTGAAGGACATAACTTGGACATACTATCTCCTCTAAAGGTAGAAACCCCCTTTCGAGTTTGGAGACATTAGCACATGCCAAAGCCCACTATGAAAAGGTGTGTCATTTTGACATGTCCACTTGCTGACCATGGTTTGTAAGCTCTTTCTCCTGATTATTTTAATGACTCGTTGTGTTGGAAGGCTAGGGGACGCATTAGATCTTATGCGGGATTGCAGATGGTTGCCATTTTGAGTTTGGTCTCCCTATTTGGGGTCCTAACTCTCCAGAGGTCCACATTAGCACGTGAAGGGTGTGTGTAGAGAGTCATGGGCCTCCACAACAGTAGACAACACTACATGGATCCCCAAAGATGTTCAAATATTGCTCGAGATCCACCTATTAGATGAGGAAGATGCACCTAGTACACCATGCTCAGTCGGCCCCACAGTTAAACCATACACTTGGCAAGTGACCCAAGACTTGTACACTGATGTGGCATCATTTATTCCATCATTTGAGCCCTTACAAATGGTCTACAGGCATCTTCGACTTACTTGGAGACCCATGAGGTTATTGATGTGCCCCCACACCCACTGGGAGCACCACATATTTTTTGTTTGGAGAATAAGGAACCACCCCCTTATCCATCACTTTTGAGAGTCCTGCTCATCATTATGGCACTTATGGACCTCATCATGCCTCCTGGAGGACCCAACGACATGCATTGTTTATCATTTGACCTCTTGAGAGGCCTATTATTTTATTTATGAGCTAATTTGGTGGGCTTTTCACCAAAAGTTAGTTATTTGCAAATTATTTTATTTCAGGGGCTAATGTAGGCCCAATCAGGTAATTTGAACTCCTAAGAAGTGTATAAATAGGAGTAAGATGATTTCATTTTGGATCATCACTTGGATTGCATCATTCTCTTTCTTGAGATTTTCGCATTTCCTTCTTCGTGGACGAAGTTGGAGCATGGATGAATTTTGGTGTTTGGATTGGATTTTCTTATCTTGGAGCTTCTTTATTGGCAACTGTATTGATAGTTGGTTATATTCTCTTACATGTGAGTATGATAATGATGTTATTTTCTTTTACTTTGTCACATACATTGATCATGGGATTTTCACTATTTTAGGGCTAATTGTTGCATGCATTTATTGCTTCATTGTGCAATTATGTTTCTATATAGCATATCTCTATGTATGGGCCATGTTTGTTGAATGACTTGTCCTAGAGATAGAAGTTATCTTAATAAGCCATCTTCATTTGCAACCGAAGTATAAACGCTTTAAGGTCACTTTCTTTTCTTCCCTAACATTGGACGAAGTTGCCCTTAGAGCCTCCTTGAGCTAGAAACAAGATCCTTCCTCATAATTCTTATTGACCCCATATCCCTAAAGGAATTAGGCACTGATCCACCATAAGGTGCTCAACTTAAAACCTTTTTTCTTTACCTTTTCCCCCTCTTTTCTAGGTCTAGCCACCTAGGGCATCATTTTCCTAACTGCCTTCTGAGGCTTTTGCGCAGCCTCCTAGAGAAATCTCGGCCTCTTTGAAAATGTACTCACTGGATCTGGAAAACTTCCTCCAACCTTAGTGTTCCTGCCCCTCACTATCTTTGTTGCCTCACTAAAGCTCGAACTATCTGACCACTGATTGCTGCTACTCTAGAAAATCGAATTCTCCAAGTGACTCTGGTGCATCTTCTCCAAGTGCCCATCGACTTCCTCTTATAATCCATTGTTGGAACACCAACGGTCATGATTAAAACTTAATCAATGGCTAGGATCATCTTGGAGTTGATTCATGTGAGTTTCGATATGATTTGCACCTTGACTTAATTAATTTTGATTAATTAACCAATTTTCCTAAGTTTAGACTTCGAAAACATTAGAAAATAGGGTAATAATCTAATTAAGTCATCTCTAGGTGGAATTTCCAAAAACAATTTCTTGGTTTTGAAGATCTCATGTATTCTAGCCTCTCCGCCAAATTTCATGGCTAGAATACATCCGATGCTACAAAAACTAACACATATATCTTTGCAGTAGGGTAGAATTTGAAGTAGACATATATCTTGGCAAAAGACCAAATTTGGGCAAAATGAATCTCTAGGCAGACTAAATTTGTGAGCTACTTATCTCTATTTGACCAGGTTTGACCTAGATTGTCTCTGGTCATATTGACTTGATTTTAGACTGTAAAGATTAGATGTATCTCTTGTTGATTTAAATAATTTCTCTAAAGAAAAGGTTGTTGGGTTTTTCCCCCATGTGGCATTTTGTTTCTGATGTTCATGTCTTCTAAGTAATTACTTTATGATGAACACGAATGAAAGAAAGATTTCATTAAGAAATCATAAGAAGTAATTACTAGTTTAGAAGACCCATGAAGGGGGCACCTTTGGAGTGTTCAAGAAGCATAGTTCCTCACATAACAGTTCGAAAAGTCCAAAATAAAAGCCACGCGAAACCATCTGAGTGGTTTTGCAATCATGGTTCAAGCCTGCGAAACCGTGTTGGAACCGCAGTTCAGTACTGTCATGGTTCCAAAAGCCCAAGAACTGCAAAAAAAGGACGGAATCACGATTTTGCCCGACAATCGTCAGCGGATCCATCTGGGACACGAATCCACCTCCAGGACCAGGGGCAGGGGATAGTTCTTGCAACATTGCCCCAGGGTCTTGATGCTGGATCCACAGATCCACATTTCAAATCTGGATAGAGTTAGATCCATGTTTCAGATTTGGATACAACTACAGATCCGTGTAGCATCCACCATGTATATGGTTCCTTCAAACCCGGAGATGGATCCCATGCTGCTGAAATGGATCCTGAGCCAGCGAGCTCTCACAAGCCAAATCCCAAGCAACTAACATTAGAGTTTCAGGTTTTTTAAGCTGTATAAGTTATTAATTCCGTGTAGCATGTAGGTAGTATGGCACACGATAATGCTAGCATGAAAGGTCTGACACATTAAAATTCTAATTTTCAATTTTTGATAATGCTAACAGAGAAGCTGTGGGAGAGCTTTGAGACAATATATAAATAATAGTATATAGTATATATATTTAGTTTTCAGTTATCTTCGTGTACAAAGGATGGTTGTGTCATTAGTAATTTTATTAGATCAATCCCATCCAACTCTAGGTGGAGAATCCTCCTAGAATAGTATGATACATAGACTATAGCATGTTCTCAAACAGTGTACAGTATTCATTTACTGTCATAACTAACTGGGAAGTTTTAGATTTTAAGGCCTATTTCAAGGAAGATGACAGGTTGTACATGATGTAGAGTTGAAACATTCAGATGATGAGGATATAGACACATTATGTAGTTAGATCTACTCTAGATCATCATATCAATAGAGTGATCATTGATGAGATACTCAATTTTGTATTTACAGTTATCCTTTTGTATAAGCCACGATGCATCATGATTTCAATATTCAGACTATAAATTATCCAATGGTTTCAGTTCTAATGTTGTGATTCATGAATGGTTTTGATTTTTAACTTAGAATATGTTTTTTTTAAATTAAAAAGTATTTTTGTAATTTCCGTATGTGGCATTTCCGCACCATATATGAAACATGGCTTTTCAATAATCTGGTGGATCTGTATCTGGATCCAGATCCGTATCTAAATACGGTTCCATTTCCTAGTAACTTGGCCAAAAAGACCTTTTAATATTTTGGACAAGAAAATTGCCAAAAGATCGGCATTATAACTGAACATGGAATGTGAAATTCACCATTAGTATAACCCACCATAAGTTTCTCTAATATGAAGAGGTTTCCCCAAATGTTTTCACTCCAAATCAGTGATTCTATATCCTCAAAGATTAGTTTTATATGACGGATGTCGGAGGGATCAATATTGTCTTGGGTATAAAGTGGTTAGTGACACTCCGGGACTATATAACCAATAATCAAAAGAACTATCCCATGTTTGAGCAGAGGAATCAATGATAGACAATTACTCAAATCCAACCCAAAATTGTCAATTTTGCTATGTGGCTCAATTATCCATATGGAGGTTCCTTACCTAACCCATGAGGATCACCAAGTGTTGACTATCAATTGGATCCATCAATAGAAGGTAACATCGCTACCAACACCAACCAGTTGAGCAATAACATTCATAGAATAAATTTAAATGCAAGGATCTTCTCGTAACAAACACTACACAAGAATCAGAATCCAAATCACCATCCTTCCCTTTGAGGATGAAATATTTTATGAAGGAATCATGTTGATCCCCTAGCACAACCTAGCAATATGCACCATATTTGGCTCAATATGGCTATGTTAGTCGTTTATAAGTTATAATTACATTATGTAATAAATGCTATGTCTGCTCAGATTTCTAATGATAGTATTCGATCATTTTGTATATATAAGCAGGTGGGTGGACCATTTCAACATTGGGTTCACATTTTTCTTGTCATTCCACAACGGTAATCATCAATAGGTCTTTAATGGCGAGATCTCGTAATGGACAAAACCAAAAATTCCAGCTGCACACAAACAATAAGCCCGTAGTATCCTTAGTTGTATTTTGGGTGACAAACTGTCTAGCATAAGATATATCTGGAGGGATAAAGAAATAATTAGTAGATGTCGAAGAAACTGATCCAGGAAAAGTTTGACTTGAGATAAATGCATGAAGCTTAAAAAAGAGAAATAAAGTGTGCATATGCAAGGCAGATAATTGCATTATAGATACATGAATAATCAAGGATAGCCATGCATAGATAGATGGCTACCATGGTATTGAATAATCTAACAGTATAATGGGGATACATGATAGATGCCTGATAACCTGCCTAGAAGGGATCTCTTCATAGCTTCCATGAGCATCATCAAAATAGCAGCAAACAGTAATTCATGGCAAGCATCATATGAAGAGAAATTTCAAGATATATATGGCATGTTAGAGATAACATTAGAAATACAGAATAAACTAACAAAGATCATCTTAAAGCCGGATCCATTAAGCCCCAAGAAGGATTAAAGAAACCCACATGCAAGGCTCAAGCCTCCCACTGCATAAAAATCAGGGGTTAAAATGGATCTAAGCCAGTGTTTTTAACATCAACCTTTTCTCTTCTTTTCACACTAGACTCTGCCATCATTTTTTTGCATTGTAGTTTATTAGCTTTATATATCTCTTCCACTCAGGCTGTAGAGTATGCCTCACGCCTCAGTACAATATTTGGGGAAAACCTTACACAAAAATGCACCAATAAATATTGATGATTTAAAAAAATTCAAAACAAGGCTCTCACAGACACTCATCAAGAGGAAAGGATATAGAAGAAAGGTCAACCTTGGTCAACCAGAAAATAAATTATATGTTATTTTCCATTTTTAAATGTTAGGAAATTTTATGCACAAGTCAAAAGCTATTATACATAAGAAATCTGCTTGCCTATTTTTCTGCACATTATTTTCCTTATGAACCCTACTTTCCTAGGCACACATCTTTTTATTTTTAATTCCTACCATGCACACAAATTCTCTCACTATTTTCTTGACCCATATGTTACTGCATCACATCTGGTCTCTCCTGCTATAAGACATAATGCCATCTGCTGCACTAACAAAGGCTCAAAAAAATTATAATCTAATATCAGTGTAAAACAAGCATTTCGGCTTGCTCCATGGAATTCTTCATGGTCAGAGGAACAAGATATATCAGAAGGCCGAATTGGCATAACCCACCTTGACTGATAGGAGCACTAAAGATATGAAGAATGTGCTTGATAAAAGTTGTCAACTTAAAATTTCTGAGTGAATCTTACAATGCAGTAAATGGAAAATGCTAGCAAATAACTGATTATGAACCTTCCAAGTCACAGCTTTGGTGCAAAAAGAACTAACTTTTTAGTACAGACATCGTACAATTCAATCTCAACAGATTCAAACTTTACCATATAATTACCTTTAGTAAGGACTTCAACCTCCCCAGTTTCTTGTCGTTCATGTACCTGCAACATCAGACAAAATAAAACAATCTCCATAACTGACATGTTACAACTGTAAAAGCTACAAGCCAAAGTATCTAAAGGAACTTTAAAAGAATGTAAGCATCACTTCAACCAAACAGGTTCATATTACATAACAATTATAGCAATGGATAAGATAAGATAATTGTATTAATGCCCAACAAAAGACCACAAAAGTAGGTCAATAATACTGAGGAATACAAGCAGTTTGAATACAATGTAGGAGTGCAAGCACAGCTTCTAGAAATGCTCAAAATTAGCCACACTGATTCTTGGTTGACAAGCAAGATTTCTGTGCAGTCAAAAATCAATGTGCATAATGATAAAACAAAAACTGCTCATTCCTCTTCCCTCTAAAGACTGCACTATGTCCTGTTGTCATCTGGAATTGCTTCAAAATTCAGTCAAGAGAATTTTGGACCAAACATATATGAGATGAAAATTCCCTACTTTCTGAGCCATGCATTGGTAGAATGAAATGG
This sequence comes from Pinus taeda, assembly GCA_000404065.3. Lineage (NCBI taxonomy): Eukaryota > Viridiplantae > Streptophyta > Pinopsida > Pinales > Pinaceae > Pinus > Pinus taeda. The sequence continues at coordinate 137,699 of APFE030906985.1, read as the reverse complement.
TCTCTCTCCACCAATACCTAAATCAAACTTCAGAGGGTGATGCAGTTGTCTATGCTGTTCACCTAGTTTCCATTCATTGGGAAGATTAGAGCTTGCCTTTGCTCAATTCATACAACGCAGTACATACAACAGCAACTCATGATGGAAGTACAAGCACTAAACCAACCTACTAAAATTTGAATTATGAACAAAAATGGAGCCCATAAACAAGAATAACGAAGCATGTAATCCAATGTTACTTTTAACCATGATATCGCAATATACAACGATAAATTTCTGAATCCAATATATAGACTCTATTTATTGCAATCCGTGATATCGCAATATACAACGATAAATTTCTGAATCCAATATATAGACTCTATTTATTGCAATTTGCAATAATTTTACTTTTGAAATTGTTAATTTTCCACTATTCTATGCTGACACAATCACTTATTACAATTCTTCTTCAATTAGCAATCACTTTATCCAATAAATTCAATCTTCCAACAACAATAAGCAATTGTAGATAGAAAAGTAAGCCAAATGCACAATAGAAGACAACCAAGAACAATAGAGACACAGCAATTTGGTCAAAGACCAGGGAAAAACTCCACAAGGGGGAAAATCCTTTCCAAATTCTTTTTCTATTTGCTTGTCATCAAATGTTCATCAGAGAGATACATAATCCAAGTACATCAATAATAAGTCAAAGGTCAAAGCCTTGACTAGTTAAATCAACCATCCAATATCCAATCAAAGATGAGCCCAAAAGTCAAATCTGGTCAAACTTGAATTCTGCAATTTCTGGTCAAAGTTAACGGCAATCAATGCATCCCTAACCAGTCCTTGGTCAACAGACAAATGTGCTCCAAACAGTTCATTCAAAGAGTGTGTCCCTCTTTCCTTAGTCAAACCCTGTCAAAGCAGCTTCAAATTCTCGGTCAAAGGAGAAAGAAAGTCACTATTCAGATCTGCGGTCAACCCTTGTCAAACCTGCGGTCAGCCTTGGTCAACTAACCAGAGAAGTTTGATCTCTTTCCCAGTCAATGTGGCCTTCCAAATCAAAGATAAATTCAGAATTTCCAAGTCAAATGAAGTCAAAGCTGGTCAAGGCTGTCTTACAACAGAAAGTCAACAAACCAAACAGGAAAGTCTTCCTTCCCTTCACATGCGTGAAATCAACCTGCAATTTCAGACCAAGTCGAGCTAATGAAGAAGAATGAGATGAGTTGATGCCTCCAAGTAATGACCCATTAGGTGTATTTATATCAGGATGAGGAGGTTGAATTTCCTTGCCCAGGCCGACTTGTACTTTTGTGTAGATGTGGGTTCAACATTAAAAATAAAAATTTTCCTTGTGCAAATTAAATTCTTCCAGGAGGGTCTCCAAAGGATGAGGAGGGCTTCCCAAAGGAGGGAATTTCTCCCTGAGCTGCCAAATTTCAACAGAAATTATAGCGATAATTTCCGATGATAGAGTAAGTCAATGCAAAAAATCACCCCGTCACATCAAACTCACTTTATAACTGGTTTTTTGGTTATTTAACCCTCATTCTACAAAATTGAATGAATGGATTGAGCTCTAAGGATACTGTTGATTTTTTGTGTACCATCAGGAGGTATTCTCACATGACTAAAAGGTCTTCAAGTCGACCCTAGATGCATTCTGTAAAGTTTTATTTTACGAAGACTAGTCAACCCAGGAAAAAGTCAAGACAAACATAAATCGCAGAAGACAAGCCAACACAAGAGTACAAAAGATGTGGCGCCATCCAAGGACAAATCCCAATGTGGGGAAACCCTTGATCAATTCTTTTTATATTCTTCAATAGTTCAGCAAAGAGAGAGATAGTACATATACATCAAAAGTCAACACTTTGACTTGACAAGATAAGAGCAGAGATCTTCATCATGAAGATAACATAATGAGGTAGTTGATCTGAACTCAGGTTAAGTCATACTACTTCAACTGATCCTCCAGGGTGACTCCATCACCATGTTGCACCCATCACTGTGCTGCACCTCATCATCATGTTGCACCCATCACTGTGCTGCACCTCATCATCATGTTGCACCCAATCACTGAGTTGCTCTCATCACTATGTTGCTCCCATCATTGAACCGTACCTCATTATCATGTTGTACCCATCAAGCTGTTCTTCATCATCATTATGCTGCATCCTTCATGCTGCACTATGTTGTACCCTTCATTGCACTATGCTGCACCCAAATGCATACTGCAATACATCATCATCATGTTGTTGCTATACATCCATGTTGTTGTTATACACTCTTGTTGTTGCTATACATCCATGTTGCTGCTATACATCCATGCCCATTATCATTATGTTGCACCATGCAGTACCCATCCTCATTGTCATCTATATGTTGCATACTGCAATACTTCTTGCTGCTAAACTACTCACATCATGCTGCTGTGCATCCAATTTGCTGCAAATTCATACCAGCCTTAGCTGTTTGCTATGGCTTGCAGCCTAGCAGAGCAACTAGGCTATAGTTACACACTCCTTCAACAGGTCTTCATGACACAGTGACTAGGGTACTTAAGGGCAGTGTTCAAACTTGGAGATAGAGGACCTTCTTCATGCTTACGGTCATCCCCTATGACAGCGTTTAGGCAGCATAGAGCTTCTCCGTGATAGTGTAGCGTAGAGCTTCTTTAGGACAGTGTTAAGGACTTCATTATGACTGCCTTGATAAGGCATCTCCCTTTAGGTCAGTAGGGCTTCCTTATGATAGCGTGAAAGGCTTTTACAAGCAGCACATAAGACCTCCTTTGACTGCATCTGACTCTTTCAGAATAGCAGATTAGCGCATGGCATATCTCCCTTAACAACATCCAGATGTTCCTCTCTTGACTGCATTTATAGGGTTGCAAAAGTCCTCCTATTTTCTGCGACTAGGGCATAACAAGCCCTTTCTTTGACTACGTCTAGATGACTGCATTTAGGACATATACTGGCAGCGTCTTAGGGTCTGCATTTAGGACAAATGGATTGTGCTATGAAAGCCTTCTTTATGACTGCGTTAAGGTCCATGTTTAGGACTTCTTTTAGACTGTAATATAGGGCAGTGTTAGGGCATCATTAGGCTTCTTCTTGCTGTGTAGGAAGGTCTCCTTTAGGACAGCGTAGAACCTTTCTTAGACTCCACCATAAGGGTTGTCCACCATGACAGCGTTAGGCTTCTAGCCTTCTACCACATTAGGGCAACGTAGAGCCTTCCCATGACTGCATCTAGATCTAGAGCATGTCTTCTTAAGGCAGCATATATCCTAGGGCACTCCCTCTAGATCTCATCTTCATCAAACCCAAAACAGAATGAAGAGAGATCACAAGAGTGAGTGTGTCAAATGACTTAAAGTCCTCTTCTATTTATACTAAAACGTGGAGGATAAGTGGGGGCACTTTGGTTGTTGGCCAACCTTGACGAATTGTCTCATAACAGAAATAAATTCATATCTCCATGAATACATGTCAGAATCAGATGATCTTTACATCAATCCTACACCTCTCGACAAGAGGAATCCAAGAAAAATATCAGCTGCTATAAATAAGAAGACCCACATGGAGTTTGGCCCTAGTTGCCAATTTGTACAGAGATCGGCTATAATATCCCGGTTTACCAGTAATCAAACTTTTTTCAACTCAATATAGCGGAGGCAAAGTCTATTGCAACCAGTGTCACAAGTCAGGGAGCAGTGTAGCTTCAAAAGTTGTTTGTAGGGCTATTTGATCAGATGCTAGAGACGACCTTGAAACATTATGATAATCAAAGTTGTGTCAAGCTTTTGGAGAATCCAGTAGTTCATGACAAGTCGAAGCACATTGAGATCAAATATCACTTCACTTGAGACATGGTGCAAAAGAAGCAATGAAGCTTCAGTATATATCCACAGACGAGCAGATTGCGGACATTCTCACCAAGCCTTTGTCTAGAGCGAAGTTTGTAACTTCATATACTTAAGGGAAAAGCTTGGCATGATACAGAATGTCTCTCTCGAGAGGGAGTGTTGATGTTTTTTTTGCACCATCGGTCAGACATTCTCCCACGAGGTCATGTTGATTTGTTAGGTCCCTATACTACTAGTGTAGCCCCTTATTGTTATTAGTGTAACCCCCTTATTGTATTGCTACGCCCATGTAGGGCCCATATTGTTATTATTGTTCCCCATAGAAGCCCACTATTGTTATTCGTGTGCCCTTACATTATTATTATTATGTAGGCTTTGATTATATTGTGACCCCTTAGACTCCTATATATAGAAAAGAGGTCTTATTATTTGCATCATCCAATAATTGTTCATTTGTGTAATGTAAAGCAATGTTTTAAGACTCCGACTCCGACTCCGACTCGGCCGAGCAATGACTCCGACTCCGACTCCGAAACGGTAATGACTCGGCCGACTCGTTTTCAATGACTCGGTCGTTGTAAAAAATACATTGAATATTTAGTTTTTTTATTAAAAAACATAATTCAGAGCCCCCTGCCCATGGCTCCTCCTCATCATCATCATCTCCAACTGCAACTGTAGATGTGGTACCACTAGCAGGCTGTGCAACTGCAGTAGATGCACGCTGAGATAGAGTAGCTATGCGGCTGCGCTTCTGTCGTGGCTCAGGCTGAGAAGAGGAAGCTGGAGTCCTTGCTGGCTGTGAGACTGAGGCTGATGGATCTGCATTCAACTGAACATGTTGAACTTCAGCTGATGTCTCCAAATCGATATCTAAACCAAGATCCTCATCAGGATCAAACTCTACTGGACAACTCTCCACTACTTAAATAATTAAATAGATTTAAAATAATTTTTTTAGCCACGCTACAGTTGTTAATAAAAATTTAATATCTTATTGTTTAAAATACACTTTAAATGCTTAAATAAATTTAGCACCCTAAAAAAACTAAGAAACACTCAATTTTTAATATTAAACATTTTTTATTTTTTTTTATTTTTAAAAATTTCTACCTAATATTCAATAAAATTAAAAAAAAAATCATTTCATATATTAATTAAATTAACCATTCTTAAAATTAACCCATTATATCCTAATCTACCTCACAAACTAAACATAAATTACTAAACCATAAATTATTACATATTCCATTAACAGCCATGCTAATGAATTTACTTTCCAAAATAAATCTCATTGTATAAAAGATGAGCCAGTGTTACCATTCATCAATGCGTAACCGTATGCCGTCTCATCGATCCGGAAAGGTAATGAGATCCGGAAGGGTTTCTAAAGACTAGATGGGCCGCGAGAAATTTACAGTTCTGATTATTGAAAATCTCTGCTACTTTGTATTAATCCATGAATCGAATATTTCTTACCGAACTTCGAATTCGCCTATTGATCAACGAAACCGGATCGATCGAGCCTCTGAATTTTCTATTTTTTCGCCAATTTGCCAGAATTTAGTATATATTGCGTCCGGTTCGTGAAAGCCAGTGACCCAGCCGTTTTTTTAGCGGACCCGGCCGGGTCGGCCGAGTCAGCAATGACCCGGCCGAGTCATTGAGTGACTCGGCCGGGTCATTGCTGACTCGGCCGACCGTTCCGTTTCTTTGACCGAGTCAGTTCCCAAGCCATCGACCCGGAACGACTCGGCCGGGTTGTAAAACACTGATGTAAAGTGCCCCCTCAAAGAGATTGATTTTGAAGTCATTGATCTATCTTTTCTTCTATTTTGTGAGCTGGTTGCGTAACATTTGGTATCAAAGCTTTGGATTCTAGGGTTTCGTTGCTTCAAACAGATATTTGTGGCATTTTCACTATAACTTTTTTTCTACGAAGCTTCAAAAGGTAAAATTAAAACCCATTTGAGCTGAAATCTTGATGAACTTCGTGTCTGAATTTCATATATTTTCTCACTATATTTTCGGAGATATGATCTAAGTAAGGGTTTTTGCAGGCTCCAGAATTCCATCTCAAATAAGTGACCTAGAGAAAATCATCATAACTTTCTCCCTGAGCGTTAGATTCAAATTTCATAAGAAGTGAAAGAAAGAGAACAAATTGTAGTTAGTTGGGTATCGTTTTCAAAGTCGAAGGTCGAAACAGTCATACGTGGCACGTTGTACAAGTTCACTCTATTGAACTAGTCTATAATCAGGGCATCGTGGGAGACTGGGAATAACTCTTTCTTGGGGAATCCAACCTCAATCAGACTTGTGGGGTTGGAAAGAGGACTCAAAGGGCTACCACAAGCCGAAATTTCAGAACTTGGAGATCTGAAATTACAGAGTTACAGTTGTTTAAATATCGAGCTCCTAAAAGCAAGAAAAAGAATGACTCGAATCAAGAAAATAGAAACACCTAGTAAGCAAAATTGGATGGATGATTTGAAGAATGCGATCGAAGCTAAGATAAATAGTTTTATCTAGGCCATGGAAGCTAATATCAATGGCATAGAAGCAGAATTGAAAGGCAAAATGGAAGATTTGAGGAAAGACAGGGAAGGTTTGAACGACAATTGGACAAAGTTGCTACAAGAAAGGCTTCCTAATGACGAAAAGGTATTAGAGGAAACTCATGATGAGAACAAAAGAAATGTTAATCATGATTTCATAAAATCTAACATTGGATTGAAGACCCGCCATATTCCAAAGATAGATATAAGGAAGTTTGATGGCAAGGATCTGGTAACTTGGATACTACAAATGGAGCAAGATTTTGATCTACATAATGTGCAACCCTCACAAAAGGTACGTATTGCAACTTTATATTTAGAACCCAATCAGTTTGTATGGTATAGATGGCTTTGTAATCGTAAACCACTTGTCACCTGGTCAATTTTTACAAAGGAAATGATAGCACATTATGAGAATACAAAGAGCAACACCTTGATAGTACTATGGTCCTTACAAGGTGTTGCAAAAAATTGGTACTATGGCATACAAATTGGAGCTTCTTGCATCTTTTCAAGTGCACCCAGTTTTCCATCTTTCAGGCTTAAAGAAGATTCTAGGTAACAAGCTCCCATTTCAAACAATATTGTCGAAACTTGACGTAGAGGGAAAAATCATATTGGAACCTAGTCACAGAAATAAGAACTTGACAGCTACGAAATCGATCAATTTCATGTATCTCATCAAGTGGAAGAACTTAACCGCTGAAGATTTCGCATAGGAGGATGAAAATTTTATATAGAAGCATCCAGAACTACTCAAGCATTGAGGACAACACTTTTTTGAAGGATAGGGGCATGTTAGGTCCCTATACTACTAGTGTAGCCCTTTATTGTTATTAGTGCAACCCCCTTATTGTATAGCTATGCCCATGTAGTCCCCATATTGTTATTATTGTGCCCCATAGAAGCCCACTATTGTTATTGTTGTGCCCTTATAATATTACTTTTGTGTAAGCTCTGATTATATTGTAACCCCTTAGACTCCTATATATAGAAAGGTCTTGTCATTTGTATCATCCAAGAATTGTTCATTTGTGTAATGTAAAAGAGGTTGCCCCCCTCAAAGAGGTTGATTTTGAAGTCGTTGATCTATCTTTACTTCTATTTTGTGAATTGGTTGCATAACATGATTTGACTAGGGATGGATGATAGATTCACCCAAGAATCCATGTTGATTTGGATGTTCCCTGCCGATTTGGCTACAGGTGAATGGCCCAGGGCAAACATTCTTCCATTGGGTCCATCCTGATTTGGCATTCATAGGGTCTTGTTTTTTTGACTAGTGGGGGAATGATAAATTCACCCAAGAAGCCATGTTGATTTAGCTGGGCCATGTTGATTTGGCTAGGGATGAATGTCCCAGGGTCAGTGTTTCTCCCAATAAGTCATGTTGATTTGGCTGGACCATTCTGATTTTATCAAGAGAGAATGGCCCAAGATACTCATATTTCCTGATTTGAGATGAAGTGAACTATATCAATAGATGTGCATGTGAGGAGACACTACATCAACATAGCAAGCTCATGATCTTTTCTAATGGAGGAGTAATTTCAGCTCTGGAGAAATTTGTTTTCAGCTAAGGAGAATACTTGTTTTTTTGTGTAGCATCAGGAGGTATTCCTACATGATTAAAGGGAGATTTTATTGGACTATGTGTGCCACCCATTGCATTGATTTAATGTTCTAAGACATGGGAAAAATCTCATTGATCAAGAAAATTGTTGATTCACAAGAAAAAGTGAGTTTATCATCCCGCAATCGTGTATTTCGCCACTAGCTTCAGTTCTCTTCAACCTCTCCACAATTCTATGTTGGAATTATAGAGGACGATCATTACAAATGAGTGGAATGTATCTGCCTGTAACAATAAAGTGGATGGGCAAGCCATAGCCCAAACTGTGACACACAATTAAATATTTTGGCAGGGAGTGCAAGAGTTGTGTGCCATTACTAATCCTTGGGTAAAGGTTCTTCACTCGGTTGATGGTTACAAGCTAGGAATGGGCTACTTATATGAGACTAAGGGAGTTATACAAGGACAAGGGGGAGAAGGAATTCATTAGACGAGCCCAGATAATGGGTGTGAATGGTGGGCGATGGAAAAATACTCTCCATTGTTTGATGATTGAATCATGCATTAGGGCTCTACCTAAACCACATGTACTATTATGCCTACAGTTTTAGATTTTTTACTAAGGTTATGGATGGATTTTTCCAATGTGTTCAAAGGATGATGTTGACTTAAACCAAACACTAAGATTTCCAAACAAATGGAGAATCGGAAATAGGACATTTGGTTATGATTTGGCTATCCAAGATAGGACCACTAGGATGTTAGGTAAGCTTCAAGTATAATTTGTCTCGAACTTTCAAAATTCAATGTTTTTTTTATCTATTTGTTACTCCATGGAAATATACTACATTGTCATTCCTTTCCATTTATTCTTTTTAGATTCTTGGCGGACAAACTATGGCAAAAGAGTCCCAAAGTTACAAAAACCTGCCATTTGAGTGGGTTAAGTTATGGTATGTTCAATGCTTAGAGAAGTTTACTTCTTTTCTTCTTATTAGCCACAGATTAGCCATCACATATACATTAAGTAAAATGCAAATAGAACATTAAACAATCAACAGAAAACAGGCCAAGACAAGAGACACAAGATGTGGCGGCTAGCCAAGGACAAACCCCAATGCGAAGAAACCCTTTGATCAAATCTTCTTTTATCTTCAATAGTTCAATAGAGAAATAGTACAAAATCAGAACTCTGTAATTTTATATCAACAGCAGCAACCCCTAGATCAGCAAAGTCAAACGAGTTGAAATTGACCTCCAGTATGCTTGGTCAATTTCCAGTCAACTAGCCCTCGAACAGCTTGAAGAAACAACCTCGAAAACACAGTCAAATTGTTGTTGACTGAAGTCAACCTACTGCCCAAAACTAGGGCAGTCAACGCTGGTCAAACCAGTGGACGATTGCCTCAATTTTGTGCCAATATCTATGGCCTACCTAGGTGAGACAGCCACACCAAAACCGCACCCTTGATAAGTCAACGTGGGTCAAATATGCCTTCTGAAGCCTCAGTCAAACTCAGTCAACACAATCAACAATTTTTGCGTCCTCTTTCCTACGTCCTCTTTCAGCGTGTGTCTTCTTGTTTCCCACGTGTGAGAGATCCTCTTCCTTGTATATACCCAATCATATAAGGAGAGAGCGAAGAATGAGAGATGATGAGATGATTTGAAATGAATCAATTTCACTTGTATTTATATGGTTTGTGCCACACATTTAGTCGCTGGCCGACCTTGACAATTTGTCAAGTAATTACAAATAAATTCATATCTCCATAAATAATTGTCGGAATCGGATGATCTTTAGATCAATCCTACACCTCTCGGCAAGAGGAACCTAGGAAAAATATCAGCTGACATAAATGAGGTGACCCACATGGAGTTTGGCCCTAGTTGCCAATTTTAACACTCCCTCTCAACTAGGGAGAATTCCATCTGCAATCTGTTTGACTGTCACTACTATTCCGGCCGTCAAATGCATTGCCCTACACTACTTTGCCCTACTTTGCTCTGCTTTGCTCGAACTATGAAGAAGAAGAAATGATCGAGGATGTATCATACCATCCTCCACTGACCTGAAGTCAGTCTCAAAGTGTGTCATACCACTCTCACTGATCCCAGATCAATGGAGGTCATCCTAGCATATGGAGTATGGTAGATACAACGATGTGTCCATCGATAGTACTACTAATGGTCCCTAACCCCATTTCCCTACTCATTGATCAAATGAGAGGTACTTCCCATGAGTCCCAGACTGCATGGATAGGATGCCTCAACAAGAGAACTAATCATCCTGTCCAACAGTCACCACGGAGAACTAAACATCCTGGCCCACAGGAGAACTAATCATCATGTTTCGAAGTGGCCATAGAGAACTAATCATCCTATCCTACAGTCGCCACTAGGTGTCACAGGGGAAGGTTGAACCTTTTACCCTCTACATAGTGCACCACCAGGGGATGGAGAGTCGCATGTCACTCCAAGAAGTACCTCGCGCCCCCCTTTGAGCTCCCAGAGCTCAATACATCATACTCGACCCTCATAAGAGGGTCTCTAAACGACACCAAGTCGTCCTCGGAAAGTCAAGAATTTGACCTTTCCTAGGGGCTTTGTCAAAATGTCAGCAACCTATTCATCTATACCGATATGTTGGAGCCTTATTGCTCCCCGCTGCACCATATCTCGAATATAGTGGTACCTGATATCGATATGCTTGGAGCGATCATGAAATACGGGATTCTCTGATAAACGAATCCCGCTCTAGTTGTCACATAGCATAAGAGTGGTATCCAATGTAAATCCAAACATCTCACTGAAGAGCTTTCGTAACAAGACCACCTCACGAGAGGCCATACTAGCAGCAATATACTCTGCCTCGGGGGTGCTCAAAGACACCGACTTCTGCTTCTTGCTCATCCAAGATATCGAGGCAAATCCCAAAGAGAAACAGCACCCGAAAGTGCTCTTTCAGTCCGCCACACTGTCGGCCCAATCAGCATCGGAATATCCATGTAGTCTCACATCTCCGGCAGCGTATCTCAACCCATGAGTGATTGTGCCACAAAGATATCTCAACAGATTCTTGGAACCAATCTAATGTGAGTGGTGAGGCTCAACCATATGTTGACTCAACGTGTTGACCACAAAACATATATCCAAACGAGAGTTCACCAAGAACATCAATGCTCTGATGAGTTGACGATACTCGGTAGCATTTCATAAAACGGGTCCGGCAGCACTACTGCTTAACTTCTTGAAGTCAAGGTCCATCAGGGTAGTCACGGGCTTGCAGTCCACCATACCGAATCTCTCCAATATCTTCACTACATATTTTCCTTGAGATAGGAAAATCTCCCTTGGCTTCTGCCAGACTTCTAGTCCTAGGAAATAATGCATCAGTCCTAGGTCCTTCATCACAAATTCAGAAGCCAACTCCCTCTTACATTTGTGAATGACAAGGTCTGCACCTGTTAGAAAGAGGTCAATGTACAACACCAGTATGAGAGAATTGTCATCTTCAACCTTAAAGTAAAGGTTAGGGTCAGCTTCACTCCTAGTGAATCCCAACTTCATCAAGTAGCTATCGATCCTCTCATACCACGCTCGGGATGCTTGCTTCAGCCCATAGAGGGCCTTCTTCAACCTGCACATATGAGATTCTCGATCATGAATCTCAAATCCTTCAGGTTGCTCCACATAGACCTCTTCTTTGATCGAACCATGCAAGAACGTGGTCTTGACATCCATCTGATGTAGGTTCCATCCTTGCGAAGCAACAAGGGCTATGATCGAGCGGATGGTGGTATATCGGGCAACAGGTGCAAATATCTCGTCATAGTCTATACCTTCCTTCTGAGAGAAGCCACGAGCGACAAAACGAACCTTATACTTTTCCGCACTTCCATCAACTGCATGCTTTATCTTGTAAAGCCATTTTGAAGTGACAACTGCCTTGTCCTGGGGTCTGGGGACCACATCCCAGACATCGCTTTTCATGATGGACTCATATTCCTCAGTCATAGCATCCTTCCATACTTGATGCTTGCCATCTTCTGCGAATTACGAAGGCTCATTTTGGATGATCGTGCTCATGATGGTCAAGTATCCCTGATACCTGGTCAACTTCTTACTTTCCCAGAAGGTTCCTTTGGGTGCTATGTGCCCTTCAGCATCATCAAGTATCCCCCTAAGCCATGAAGGCCTCTTCCTAGAAGAGGAAGGCTCTTGCAGAGGGGGATCAATAGGATCCATAGGTTCTTCCACATCGGGCATCGTCTCATCTTCCCTTTCCTTTGGTTCCCTGGTGTTAGCTTCTTTAGATCCCCTTTGAGTAGGAAGATTGTTAACTTTGCTAAGAACCATATCTTCGTAAAAGGTGACATCATGGCTAATCTCGATTTCCCTTTGACCAGCCACAGAGATTCTATTGCCCTTAGTGTTTTTGCTATAGCCCACGAAGATTCCTTTCTTTCCAGATGCACCCAATTTATTCCTCTTCTCCTTCGGCACTTGAAAATATACCGGACTTCCAAAAATTCTAAAATGAGATGCATCAAGTTTCTTACCAATGAACATCTCTTCGGGAGTTTTAGAACCCAATGCTTGATGAGGGCATCAGTTTTGCACATATACGGCGATATTCGTAGTGTCGGCCCATAGAAACTTCGAAAGTCTTTAATCGTGAAGCATAGCACGAACAACTTCCACAATCGTATGATTCTTCCTTTCCACCACACAATTCTGCTCAGGAGTATATGGTGTTGTAGTCTCCCTCTTAATGCCAGCTTCTTTGCAAAAGTCATGGAACTCATTGGATTCATACTCAGTCCCATTATCAGTCCTTAAGATCTTGATTTTCTTTTCGGTTTGATTCTCGATCAAGGCTTTGAAGTGACGAAACCAAGTGAACACTTCATCCTTCTTTTTCAAGAAGTATATCCAAGTCTTGCAAGAATAGTCATCTGTAAAAGTGAGGTAATATAAATATCCTCCCATGGAGTTCACAAGCATCTTACCAGATATGTCTGAGTGAACCAACTGCAATATATCAGAGGACTTGCTTTGGCTTGAGGGGAATGGTCCCCTTTTGAGCTTCCCTTCGGCACATCCCGAACATACACCTTCTTGCTCTACTCGAAACTCGAGCATCCCTGTCACCATTTGTCTTGCATTGGGTAGAGCTTTATAATGAAGGTGAGCAAACCTCTGATGCCATAGTTTGGACTAAAGTGATATGTCACAAGACATGACACCCAAGAGTGAAAGCTTCTTTAAAATTCTTTTTCCATACACATACCTTGCCATCGATAAAGGTTACCTTGTAGGCTTTGTCTTCCAATGCTTTAACGGACACCAAGTTCTTTTTGAGATCATGTACATATATGACTTCTTGCAAATGAATTGTATTACCCTCATTCAATTGAAGAGTGATATTCCCTACGCCTTTCACGGGATATTTTGCGTTGTCCCCAAGAACAATTTCCAAGTTGGTCTCCTTCTCTATCAGATTAGAGAGAGCTTCTTTGAAACCAATGGATTGCCTTGAGGCACCACTATCGTATCCGGGGGAGCAGTAGTAGAGAGGGCCGCTGGTAGACAATATTCATCTTGCTTATTGTTAACAGCGTTAGATTCATACCTAGAGTTTCTTGCTTTCTTGAAGGTTTGTCCTCTTCCTTGATTTCCGGCATTTCTTCTACCTCCGCCATTGGACCTACCATTCCTTTGATTGCCTTGAGAGTGATTTTGGTCATCGTCATGGTGTGAGTCCCTTCTATTAGGGCACTCCCTCACATAGTGGCCCATTTTGTTGCAATTGTAACATCGACCTTTTCTTCCACCCTTAGGTCCAACCTTTCTTTTGGATTTAGCCCCAGAATTATTTCTTCTTTTAGCATGAGAAGAAAAGGCAAAGGGATGGCCTTTAAGTGCGGGCATTTCTTGCTCGTCCATCCTTGTCTCTCCCTGAATACATCTAGCCATCAATTCCTTAAATCCTGGGATGACATTATTGTTGAGAAGAGTAGTCCTGAATATATACCATTCAGGTGGCAGTCCTCCAAGAGTTGTGATAGTCATTTCCCTATTAGGAACTACTTCCCCAATAGATAGGAGATCATTCTTGACCTCGGTGGTCCTTAAGAAATATGCTTGCATACTCTCATCTTTGCCCTTCTTAATTTCCTTCATCTTATTTCTAAGGAACAAAACTTTATTTGCATCATTAACTTTATATAAAATCACCAGTCTATCGCAGATTTCCTTGGAGGTTGTCAACTCGGAAACATAGGCCACCGTGCGCTTGTCGATAGAGTCCCAGATGATCTTCCTTGCTTTGACTTCTCCCTTGGACCACTTGCTTTTGGCAGCAGCAGATGGAATTGATGGAGGCACAACAATATTGCCTCTCACATGGTCCAACACTTCCTGATCTTCTAAAGTCAAATCGAGAGACATCTTCCATCCGTGATAGTCAGACTTCTCACGGAGCTTGTCTTCGACAGGGAAGAGTGTTGAGGACCCCAAGAAGTTTTTAGGATAGCCTTGCCAACCTTCTCTTCGATGAGTGCTCTTGCTTGGGCTTTGTCTTCACCTCAGCTCTGATACCATGTTAAATTATGGAATGTTCTATGCTTAGAGCAGTTTACTTCTTTTCTTCTTATTATCCACAAATTAGCAATCACATATACATTAAGTAAAGTGCAGATAGAACATTAAACAATCAACAGAAAACAAGCCAAGACAAGAGACACAAGATGTGGCACCTAGCCAGGGACAAACCTCAATGCGAGGAAACCCTTTGATCAAATCTTCTTTTATCTTCAATAGTTCAGCAGAGAGAAATGGTACAAAATCAAAATTCTGTAATTTTATATCAGCAGCAGCAAACCGTAGATCAGCAAAGTCAAACTTGGTCAAACAAGTTGAAATTGGCCTCCAATATGCTTGGTCAATTTCCGGTCAACTAGCCCTTGAACAACCTGAAGAAACAACCCCAAAAACACAATCAAACTGTTGTTGACTGAAGTCAACCTGCTACCCAAAACTAGGGCAGTCAACGTTGGTCAAACATGTGGACAGATTGCCTATATTTTTGTGCCAAAATCTGCGGCCTACCTAGGAGAGGCAACCACACCAAAACCGCAACCTTGATGAGTCAATGCTTGGTCAAAGCATGTCAAAGATGCCTTCAGCTGCCTCAGTCAAACTCGGTCAACAATTTCTGCATCCTCTTTCAGCCTGCGTCTTCTTGCTTCCCACGTGTGAGAGATCCTCTTCCTTGTGTATACCTAATCATACAAGGAGAGAAAGAAGAATGAGAGATGATGAGATGATTTGAAATGAATCAATCTCAACTGTATTTATATGATTTGTGCCACACATTTAGTCGCTGGCCGACCTTGACAATTTGTCAAACTCGGTCAACGCAGTCAACAATTTCTGCGTCCTATTTCAGCCTGCGTCTTCTTGTTTCCCACGAGTGAGAGATCCTCTTCCTTGTGTATACCCAATCATACAAGGAGAGAGAGAAGAATGAGAGATGATGAGATGATTTGAAATGAATCAATCTCAACAATATTTATATGATTTGTGCCACACATTTAGTTGTTGGCCGACCTTGACAATTTGTCAAGTAATTACAAATAAATTTATATCTCCATAAATACTTGTCGGAATCGAATGATCTTTAGATCAATCCTACACCTCTCGACAAGAAGAATCTAGGAAAAATATCAGCGGCCATAAATGAGGTGACCCACATGGAGTTTAGCCCTATATGCCAATTTTAATAGAGTGGTTAATCAAACTTGCAGCTCTTCAAGTTGTAAGTGCAACTGGAAGTGCCTTTGGAAAACTACACTCCAAGAAGTGCAACAAGTTTAAAACGTTGACATTAAAATTCTAATTTGTTTATAATTTCATGAATTTTAATTCATGTCCATGGGCCATCATCCTCTAATTACAAAAATGGCACTCATAGAGGTTAGGTGTCCATTTTCTTAATGACTTTGTCTAGGTCTATTACAATCTCAAGTTGTGGGTGAAACAAATTGGCAAAGCACCTAACACAAATGTCATTTCATTGGATTCAACTGACACTAGACTCTGTGGAGGGTGGACAAGGCATCTAACCGGTTGGAGCATGATGTTGATGTGTTGGAGGAGGAGGAATTAGAGGAGGATGTTCCACTTTCAGTATAAACATTTGTAGAAGGAGATTGAGAGTGCATCACGGCCACCATTTCTCCACAAAGAAAAGCAGCTAGGGGGAAGAGTTAAAATACATCCCACTTCAACTTTGTTAAATTGGCAACTAGGGCCAACTACATGTGGGTCAGCTTATTTATGGCAGATGATATTTTCATTGGATCTCTCTCGTCGAAAGGTGTAGGATTGATCTAAAGATCATCCGATTCCGATAAGTATTCATGTAGATATGAATTTATTTTGATTATGGATTTATCATCTAGCTGACCAACAACTTATGTAGGCTCAGAAGACCAACAATCATGTCTATTCAACCTCCACATTTTAGTATAAATAGAAGAGGACTTCAATTCATTTCTACACACACTTGGATCTCTTCCTCTCTCTACTTGTCTTTGGGTTTTAGTAGGAGGAAAGATCCTAAGGAAAAGCTGAAAATGTCGGAAAAGCTGGAATTGCTGGAAATGCCGAAAAAGCTGGAATTGCCGGAAACACCGGAAATGCAGGAAAAGCCGAAAACGCCGGAACTGCCGGAAAAGCCGGAAATGTCGAAACTGTCGGAAAAGCCGGAACTACCAAGAACTGCCGAAACAGCAGGAGCTTCTGTCTCCGAAGGAAGGCAGCATGATGTATGAGATCATGGGCAGCATAATAAGCAGCATGATGATATGAGCATGGGCAACATAATGATGCATGATGATATGAGCGTGGGCAGCATAATGATGAATGAGATCATGAGCATGGGCAGCTTGATGATGAATAAGACCATGGAAGATGCAGCATGTGACAGTACAGAAAGGTTTCACACGGTAATGTGCAGCAAAAAGACGAGATGCAGCGCTATGATAGGTGAACGAGTCACCTTAGAGAATCAATGGAAGCAATATGTCTTCCATTGATCTCATGCCGATATCAAAAGTCAAAGTGATTGACTTCTATTGTAAATGTATTATCTCTCTCACTTTCTCTGCTGAACTTTGAAGAACACAAAAGAAGAATTGATCAAGGGTTGCCCCACATTGGGGTTTGTCCCTAGCTAGTGCCACATCTTGTGTCCTCTTGTCTTGGCTTGTCTTCTACGATTTATACTTATGTTATATCTGCAGTTTACTTTATGCTGATGTGATTGCTAATGTGGAAAAGAAATTGAAATAAATTGCTCTAGCATAGAACATACCTAAAATTTAACAAACTTCCACCTTATCGCCAACAATTGCACCTTCCACCTCAGGAATTGCCTCAACACATCCACCTATTGCTTCTGAAGGAAGAGCAGTGGCCTTTTCATGTAAAAGGGGTAGAGTGCCAAGGGAATCATTGACTTCTTAGTGAATTATCCTTGTAGTATCTAGTTGCTTCATGAGATACATTTATTTTTGTTTTAATGCAATTTTGTATCATCCTGTCAGAATTTATACTCAAGAGTCATAACAGATATCAGATTTCAATATCAATGTGTTGTGTGCTACTTGGCGTCATATACCTCTTATGTATCAGTTTTACTTTCATATTTATATAGCAACGTGTTTGTTTGATGTTGTTGTTGCTTTAGATGTTTTAGAAAATGAAAAAATGATTATTTTGTATTTTTTCCAGGTTTCTCGATATATTTCCCAATATTGTCGATAAGTATCAGTGATAAATACACTAAGACTGTAAATGTAACATTGGTGTAAACTCATTAAATAGAAACAGTAGTATGTATAGTATCTCTCTTGAGTAATGTTGGAAAAATTTATAACTGCGTGCCCAAGCAGATGTAAGCACAAACTAGCCCGAAGGGAAAGCCCAATTGGTTGAACAATTTTCCCAAAGGCATGTTGTCAACAGAGAGGACAAAGGCCACAGGTCCAAATCTGATTTAGTTCCTTGACCTGCCCTCCAACCATGTATTCCAGCAGAGGGGGAATGCTACAAGGTTTTCTTTGGTTTAAAAAGAGAGAGAGAGATGAAGAAGATGATGTGCACAGAAACTGAGAAAGACCTAAAATTTCAAAATGAATCCATAAAAGAAATGAAAAAATAGGAATAAAAATTTAGCATAGATGTTCAAACAAGATGATTTGAAAGCATGCACAATGAACATGAAGAGAGGCAAAGAACAAATGAAGTTCTAACTTTACCATAATTTTCACCCAAACTAAGAAAAGGACACCAATCCAACTATAGGTGCAGTCACCTCAGTATCCACTCCCTTAATACCTGACATTCAAACACAACTTCATAATTATACTAGATGAACTGCTTGTCTTTGAGTCATTCTATCCCACATTTTTGCAGCCTTAATGGCTCACTTTACATTTTAATTCACATGCCATGTAAATTGTAAATCCTAGGAGTCTTATTTTTCTCACAAATAGAAACTCCATTCGGACATTTTTATAAGAGAAACTGGAATCTCATAAAACCTTTTGATTTTCACCAACCACTTCAATAAAATGAATCAAGCAGGAAAGAGAATCATGGTTGAACTGAATAGAAAGTCGACAACATAGAGTTGACAACATGAATGGAGAGTTGCAAAACTACCAAAAAGAAGATCAACAAGGGTAGCCTTTTTCAACTTCTATTCTCTGTTAGAGATTTATGGAATTTGGAACTCGTGAATCCTTTGTTCTTTAGGTCTTAGCAAATTCTCTATGTTGTCAACATGAATGGAGAGCTGCAAAACTACCAAAAAGAAGATCAACAAGGCCCTTTTTCAACTTCTATCCTCTGTTATAGATTTATGGAATTTGGAACTCATGGATCCTTTGTACTTTAGGTCTTAGCAAATTCTTTTGAGACACGAAAGGTTCAATAGATTGAGTTATGTACAAGTACTCATTATGGGAAGCAAAACAATTCTAGATTTAGTTTGTTTGCAGGGATTGAAATGAAAGCCTGATGGATTTGTTAGCTTCAATTGGTTTGAACTGTGAACAGTCAGCCGTGAATACATATTATTAAATCAAAATTACATTTGGAAGCTAAATATATTGTCAAAAAGAGCTGCGAGGAGACCATAATGTGTGTTGTGCATTCCATCTAATTCATTATGCAACCACCCAGAGAAAATCAGTTGCAATCTATGATGGCCATGTTGATTTTTGGTAGCATCAGATGTGCTCTAAGCCTCAAAATTTGCAAGAATGATTGGACACATGTATTCCACAATACTTAGAAAGCGTTTTGGGAAATTCCACTCAGAATCAGCTTTATTAAAATAATTAATTATTTTTAATGGCAGCCTAAGTCTAAACTTAGGGAATTAAAATAATTAAAAGATATTAATCTAGAAGAAGACAATGATCAAGACAAAATGATCTGAGCCATTGATTAGGATCTAATATGGGCCGTTGGTTCTCAGCATAAATATTATACGAAGAGGCTTGAGGGGCATTTGGAAAACACATGGAGTGAAAGACCAAAAGATCGAATTTTTGAAGCACAACAGTCGTCGGGAAGAAAATTCGAAGTGATCTTTTGCAATGAGGGGCAAGGAGAGTATCCGAAGAGAAGATTTTCATGGGCCGGAGAGTACAAGGCAGAGGGGGAAGAACAACGTCCAAAGAGGTTGACACTGAGTCACACAGAACTGACGTAGTGGCAACGCGGAGCATGAAGGGAGATCAAATTCCTGCTAAGGAAATCGAGTTTCAGAAGTCGAGAGTTGGGGTGTGAGATCGGGAGGCTGAGAGGTGAAATTTCCAGCTAGCAGAGGGTCAAAAGTTAGAGCAGTGCAGTCCCCAGCAGAGGTGATGTAGACACTGTGTAGGGTTGACGCAAATTTGCGTAGAGTCTGACGCAAAAAGGATGCAGATTTGCACAGAGGCTGACGTAAAAAGGACGCAGATTTGCACAGAGGCTCACTTTCAGCAAATCAGAGTCAAATCTTCCAATGACAAGGTGAGATCATCTCACTATTTCGTTTTGTCCAATTTCTCTCTGTATCGGATTGCCAGTTGGGCCTCCAACGAATTGTACTCAGAATTACCACTGCTTAAATAATAAAAATAAAACCCTTACTTGTTGCACCGGTTTTCCCACACTGGGTTTTTTCGGGGACATTTGTCCAAAAATCACTATGTAGATGTGTGTGATGTTCATTTCTCTCTTGTGTTGTATTTAGTTTCCACAGTTTTATTTGGTGTAGGCTGCAATGTATATATTTCAGTGTTTGTCGAAAACTGCAAATAACGCGTTCAATTAATTTAGCAAGTAGGTAAAATATAATCAGTTTGCTACAGTAGGAATCAAGTAACCGATTTTTCACAAGCCATGCCCATGCTCCTTCGCTAGCAGACAAACACCTATTTCATGGAGCTAAAATTTCCTTCTCCACCAGATCGATAATATTCAGAGCTTCCAACCACTCCTACGAGATTTACACCAGATATATATATTGCAGAATTATGACATAACTTGGCACATCATCATATTGCATTCATTCAATAGCAACTCTTTCAGAAAAACACAACCCATATATCTAATCTCACTTCAAGACATGATTATACCAGTGTTGCACTAATCGCGATAAAATCGTAAAATCGCGATTTTTTAAATTTCGCGATATAATCGGGAGATAAAAAACGAAATTTTTTTTGTCGATTTTTATGAAAAAATAGCAATTTTTTTAGTAAAAATCATGCCCCTTGCGGACAGGGCGATTTATAACTAAAAAAACACGATTTTTTTTTCTCATTTGGACAACAAACAGGCGCACGACGGGGGTTTGGGGTCTTGGAGTGAGCTCTTGGTCATTTGAGAGCTGAATCTGCTAACTGGAGGAGAAAAACAAAGTGTGAGCTGAAGAAACGAATTTTCTCCATAAAACCGGTATGGGTACCAACGTTTTGTGTTTTGTAACTTTGTTTTGGTTTTCTTTCTATGTTTTTAGTTGGGTTTGGAATCTGGATAACCCATTGTTTATCAAAAGAATTCAATGGGTTATCAAATATTTTTGAATTGATTTGAATCTTGATAGGGTTTTTGACATTTGTCCAATGTCATTTGATTTTTCATTTTGTTTGTTAAAATTTAAAATTTCCTAAATTGTATGTAATCTTTTTTTAGTTTTTGTACAATGTAAATTGTAAGTTTGTAACTTGTAAATTGTAATCCTTATTTTGCCATAAGTTCTCTGAATCAACATTCAAGTTTTCAACTTCGAGTTCAAAGTTCAAAACTTCAAAGTCAAACATGCCAAGGAAATTGGACCCTCTGTGAGAATTTGGTGAACCTGATGGAGGGAATGATAGAATAAACTTATCTTGCAAGTTGTGTGGGCACCATATGTCAGGGGGGGGGGGGTCTACAAATTGAAGTATCACCTTGCACAAATCCCTGGATTTGATGTAGGGCCTTGCACAAATACAAATCCTGAAATCATCCGAAAAGCCATGAGATCATTGGAAAATTTAGACCACACTAGTGAGGCCAAAGCAAAAATGAAGAGGCAACTAACAAAGTCAGCTGAACAAGGAAGTGGCAATGATTCTACTGCAGCATCAACCAACCCGGTAGCTACCTCATCATATTTTGTTCCTCGAACCACACCTGGTTCACAGCCATCTATCACTTCAATGCTTAAAGAAACTGAGAAAGAACAAGCTGACAAGTTGCTGGCCAAATTTCTCCTTCGGAGTGATATTCCAGCTTGTTGTTGATGCTATTGCAACTGTTGGCCCAGGGTACAAAATCCCTTCTTATCATGACATTAGAGGTTGGATTCTTCAAAATGAAAAACTTGACTGCACCAAAAGATTGAAGGATTTTAGGGAATTATGGGCACAAACAAGATGCATTGTGATGACAGATGGTTGGACTAACCAAAAAGGGAGAACCCTTATAAACTTCTTGGTTAGTTGTCCCAAGGGAACTATGTTTATCAAATCTGTTGATGCATCTGCACATATCAAAGATGCAAAAATTTTATGTGATTTGCTGGATGTGTTTATTTTTGAGGTGGGTGCAGAAAATGTTGTCCAAGTCATAACGAACAATGCTGCAAATTATGTTGTTGCTGGCAAGATGCCTATGGACAGGCATCCTACTTTATTTTGGACACCTTGTTCTACACATTGTATTGATTTGATGTTGGAGGACATAGGGAAAATTTCCTTTGTCAAAGACATTGTTGAGTCATCAAAAAGCATTACAAAATTTATATATAATCATACATCTGTGCTTAGCTTGATGAGAAAATTCACCACCAACAAAGAGTTGGTGCGCCCCGCCATTACACGGTTTGGCGCCAGTTTCATATCTCTTCAATCCCTCTTGAATTCTATGTGGGATGTGAAGAGAATGTTTATTTCAGAGGAGTGGCGTGCTTTGACAATGAACCGCAAACCAGAGGGAGAGGCCATATGCAAACTAATTTCATACCAGGAAGACTTCTGGGTAGGAGTGCAGGAGGTGTACGCTGTTACTGAACCTTTGGTAAAGGTTCTTCGATTAGTTGATGGTGAGAAGCCCGCAATGGGCAATTTGCATGAGGCCATGGACAGGGCAAAAAAATACATTCGGGACTACTATGATGATAAGGAAGATGAGGGATTTCAGAGACAACTCCTACTATGGGGAGTGATTGATGAACGATGGAACAACACACTCATCGTCCCATTCATGCTACAGGAGTCGACCTGAACCCCGCATTTTCTTACGCATGTGGGTTCGTATTTGATGCTGAGATCATGGATGGATTCTTAACCTGTGTCCAGAGGATGGTGCGATCTCCAGCAAAACATACAGAAATCTCTAAAGAAATTGAGACATATAGGATGGCAGGTGGCACATTTGGCTTTGACATGGCTGTGACTGATAGGACGATTAAAATGCCATGTATTTTTCAGTTTGTTTCAAATTTCATTGTCTCTTCAAATTCCATTTTTTTTCTTATGTTTATTTAAAATTTCATTTGTAATTTTGTTGTAGATGCATGGTGGGGAATGTATGGTGCCAAGGTACCCCTTCTTCAAAAGCTTGCCATTCGAATCCTCAGCTAAACATGTAGCTCCTCAGGATGTGAGCGCAACTGGAGTGTATTTGAAAAAATACACAATAAGAAGCGCAACAGGTTAACACTTAAAAATTTAAAATATTACAAATTTCCAAATAATTTTTCCAATTCATTAAACAATATTTTTTTTATAATTATTATTTCATGATCTTTGTACAGGTTGGTGTCCCAACAACTTAATGACATGGTCTACGTCTACTACAATCTTCGATTGTGGGTGAGGCAACTTGAGAGAAAACCTGATATGGAGGCCATCTCATTGGATGGAATTGACACCACCGCTGCATGGAGGGTTGAAGCCGAGAGGCCTCTCATGGAGTCTGCTGATGATTGGTTAGTGCAAGAGGTAGTGGAGGGGGAGGAGGAGAAAGAGAAACAAGAGGAGGAGGTGACACCACCTGCCCAGGCTACCCCTGCCACCAGTAGAGGACATGGTCTACCTCCTATAACTCCTACTCCTAGTTCTTCAGCTTCTAGAACACAGCAGAGTCCACTGCCAACTCCGCCAGCATCTACATCTAGAGGGAAAGAGAAAGCTATGGCATTTTCTCGCAAAAGGGGCAGAGGAAATCAATAGTATTAAACTTTAGTTATTTTGTTCATTTCATTGTATATGACATTATGACTCATGATATGACTCATGAGATACATTATTATATTTTTTGTTGATATTTTGAAGCTGAGTTGGGACTCAGGAGTCAAGACTTACTATTCAAGACATGATTCACTGTTATGTGTAATGTAACACTAGAAATGATATTAAACATCTTATATATTAGTTTTTTTATCATATTTATGTGTCAATGTATTTATTTTATGTTGTAGATGGTTTAAATATTAAAAAAAATGAAAAAAATGAATATTTTTGTATGTTACGATTTTTTCCCAATTATTACCGATTTTTTCCCAATTTTTACGATTTTTTCTGATTTTTTCCCCGCGCCAAATTTATCCCGATAACAATTAGTGCAACATTGAATTATACAGAAAAATCATGCCCAACCAAGGCTGCTTGGAAGCAGAAGCGAGAGCGACAATTTTTAGAAGCTTCCTGGTCGGGAGCAAATTTTATATAATATATATTTTTATATTTTGTTGCATGTATGTCAACAAAAGCATCTAAAATGATGAATTAGTTATAAAAAGCATAAAAACATGGATTAAACCATATATCATTAATCATCTAGCAGTTACAATCTTCATCAACCACAGGTCCACAAATTACATGTTCTCATTTATATAGCATGTAAGCGTGCACATAACCAAAATAGCCTCGGGTGCAATCCATCTCTGAACGAAAATACATCAACAAACAAGCTCTAGATGGCCTCTAGCATCCAAAAAATCCATGCTACAACAAATACCTACATATCATCAAAATCATTGCATGTCTTGGGATCTTTGTCATGAATATCACCCTCTAAGCATTTACATAAGATAGAAAAAATGTAACATGTCAAGTCAAGATTTTATTTGAGTGATGGGTACATTTTTAGTAGGGTCATGATAGAGGAGTTCAACAACCAATGTCACTAACATCAAGGTACATAGAGGGCTTGGCATTGTTGATTAAATATGAGTTCCATACCATAATACATGACAAAACCAGCAAAAACATTGCAATCCCCCCCAATCTTGAAATCCCGAAAAAATGATAAGTGAGATCTAAAATTCTACTTTTTCCATATGAAATCCAATGGGTTCGGAATGACTCTCAAACATCCTCAGTCATTTTTTAAGAATTTAACATTGTCATGAATTGCATATCAATACTAGGGTCATAGGGTTCAATATTAGGCTGCCCAACTCAAAATTTCTTGTTTCTTCAAAAAGAAATTGTGTTTGGAATGTCTTTACAAAGAAAAACTAGGGAGCAAAAAAAATTGCAGGAATGCGCTCCTGAAAATCACTCCCAAACGAGATGGATGGGTGGGGGCGGCGGGAGGTGCGCTCACCAGCAGCACTGTGCACAGCACACAGATTTCTATCAATACTTAGCTTCTAACTATCTATAAACAATACCGAATCTCATTGATTATTTACAGAATATGCAACATGCTTAATCTGAACCTCTAGCATTATGTTACTCCTCTATTCATTAGCATATAATCTATTGGCCCATAAATGATCATAATTGGATTCATACAATTTTTCTCTCTCCGTGCACATTAAACAGAAACTATATCTTGAGTTAACAGAATTACACATACAATCAGCAAGCTAAAACGGTCCATTGATGGAACTGACTACATAGGAGCAATTTGGCTCCCAATCATAGGCACCTTGGCATCCAATGCGGACACCACCACCAAGCTGGGCTATGAGGCAACAAAGAGAAATGGATTGACTACAGGCTACAAAACTATCCCTTTCAAAACCACCCATCCTTACTGCACTCCACTACCACCCTCTATTCATTAGTTCATGATTCATCGGCCCTGAAATGATCATAAACTGATATCATAATAGAATGCATAATGTTACTCACATAATTTCTCTCTCTTCACGCACACATGAAAGAGAATTCATATAATGATTTAACAGAACTACACATGAGATCAGCACACTTATCTGTAAAACAGTATGTCAATGGAACCAACTGCATAGGAGCAATTTACCTGCCAAGTCCCAACTGTAGGCATCTATTGTTGGCACCACCCCCAAGCCAGGCTATGGTACCACAAGGGTGAAGGACTGCCTACAAAACCTCTCTCTTAACACCAGCCAGCCTTAATTGTGCATGACTCAAGCCATAGAAGCAACTACCGTGAAACACAATGATAGTGCAACGCTTTCAAATCCTACAGCCAGGGGCCAAGGCGAACCAATAGCAAATTGAGGCAACCAATGGCTCAATGCAGTCAAGAACCAGCATAGGCATCTGTGAATGACAGAATATGCCTTCCTCAGTTCCTAAAACTGCTACAGCCATACTCTCAACCATCAAATTCAACATGAAGAGAGTATCATATCAACCACATCTGGTCTGGATCAATTCAGCCATCCTACATTCATCTGTCTCCCCAGAAATCTGCAATCATAACAGTCACATATAAATAGGTTATTAGGTTCACTACAAGTTTTCCTGATTTGCCCAACCTAGGTCCTATGAGCCACATTGAATGGTTCACTACAGCCCCACGATTATCTATCAGGTAGTCAGGATGACGGATGAGGAAAACCATTCAAACAAATCGAATTAGAAGAGACCTACATTCCCCAGTTCAAAACAAAAGTTCTATATCATATTTTGCACGAAAGTATGTGCATCATCTCCAAGCATATAAGACATTCTCAAGGTGATAAAACTTAATGCACATGTCACATCATAGCCCTTCCTATTTCTAGAAGCCACTTTCATGAACATTATATCATTTCACCATTTTAGCTTTTGAAATAAGTTATGGTGTACGACTCCGACATCACCACATGGTACCTAGGAAATATAAAATGACTTAAACCAAAGTCCAAGCACCACCATTCTATAGCCAGCCCTTGGCCTTGAGCTTCATCCTGGGAATGTGCATACATCATGGTGGCCAATTTGCTTATGATGTTTTCAATCCAAGCCTCACACGGCCTATCACTTCGATCAAAAGTCCATCTACACAAATTATTGCATAAAAGTACACAACTAAAGGTAGCAGGATGGCTATTACACATACGTACCATATCTCAACAGAATATCGCATAAAACACACACTGGATTAATACAATAAGAAACCCCTCAGGTTCATGAAGAATCTAAATACATACAATAAGCTTTTGTAGATTTAACATCCACTCTTTCATACAAAATTAAATAATAATATTTCTATTTATTAATCTAGAAAAAAACATAAGCCTAGTGGGTTAGCTCAAGTGGTTGAGTGATGTGAATTACAAGTAGGAGGTCAGAGGATCAAGTCCCCAGGCTAGATCTCACTCGATGTCCCTGCTGTCCTCAGTTTCCAAAACTACAACCAGCTCGTTTACCATGGGTACCATCCTCGAAATGAGCAGAAGTGACTGGAAGGTTTCCCCAAGATGTATATTACCTTGAATAAAAGTAAATTATATTTACTAAAAACGGAGAAAGAGAAGATAGATTTTGAATTTTAAAAATAAACTGTGATCCAAACTGTGATCCCTATGCTTTGTAAAAGCATAGTAGTATTTGAAACTTTGTAAAGGTAGAAAGTCTGTGATAACAATGAACAATCTTCTTTTTATATGAACCATGATAAAAGTATTGAAGCAAAAAAAACAAAGTAACTGAAATTCACAGAGGGTGTTGTGTATTGAAAATTGAAATTCGCAGTTGGCTGCAGAACTTAGTACAAGAACAAATTGTTAAAAATTAAAACTAAACCAACAAAAGAACAATCAAGCCAAGTAAAATGCAGCAAAAAGGAACTACAATGTCCACTGACAAGTTTGCATCTCCTGAAATTATTTAATCTTCATTTGGGAAAAAGAGCACAGGAATTCAAAGAATGTTACCTTTATAACACGATGAACTATAGGAATTTCTCGACCCTGAAAAGTAATACAAAAGGATTCAAGAAAAGTTAGACTTCAGGATGTGACACCCTCAGCATGACCTGATACATCTCAAGCAATTAACTTCCTAAACATAAAACAATGCTTGTTCCCTCCAAAACAGGATGAAAAAAAAAATCTCAAGTTTGTACCCAACAAAGCAACTGCCAATTAAAAACTCTATTTTCAGTATCACAAAACAAGAATAAAATTTCATTTCTAGAATGAATATGTTTCAGCAACTGCTAATATGAACAATCTTAAACTAATTTATTTTCATATAGACACACAATTTCTCTACTTATTTTGCAGTGGAATAGAAACAGAAATAAACACAATTACACAATAAAAACACATTGATTTTAGAGGGAACCTTAACTAGGAAAACCCTCTGCTTGATTATTGATAGAAATTAAGCAATAGATCTCTTACAAATACAACTTGTTTCTATCTGAAAACAACCTTGTTTTCCTGCCTTGAACCAAGATTGAAACCCTTGCAAGATTGCTGATCCCCGCCTCCTAAATTTATGCGCACTCTTAAACCCCTTGCAATATTGCTGATCCCTGCCTCCTAAATTTATGCGCACTCTTGAACCCTACTTCCTTACGCTAGAGCTCCTAAATCCTAGCGCAATAGGCCTCCTATTAAATAGGGATTCCCCCTATTCCTGTGTGCACTCTCCAAAGAAATCTGCTCTCTATCAAACTCGCTCAAGCCTCAACACACAAGCACCAACCTGTGCTCTCTCCTGCCTTGTCTCACCAACTCGTGCTCACAAGACAATGAATCAAACTGTGCCTTCGTTCCTCCTTTTAAAGGCAATTCGAATGGCTAAGTCTAGTGAGTTTCTAATTAAGGGGTTTGTTTTTGTGATTGATTGAGTTAGCATGAGTTAGCTACTCATGCAACTTGTCCTATCTCAAGTCAAGGACTTTGAGATTCAAACACGCGTTCTTTTCCTCAATTAACTTGCACTAGAAGACTAATAACTTGGCCTTCCACTTTAACACATCAGTTAACTGCTTCATTACTCCTAACTTTTAGCAACACATCCTAAATTATAGGAATTCGTCCTAACTTATAGGGAACTCGAGCATGGTAAGGAGAAACTCGTTGTGGCTCATTGACTTAAGGCACAAACCAAGGAATGTTTCTCGCTACTATTTTCAACACAAAAGCATAGAGGCATTGCAATGGCTTGGAAATAAGGATAACAGACAAGGATGAATGCAGAAGCTCAATTTCAAGAAACATAAGATGCCACATAGTGTTTCTTAAGATATATATCAAGATGACAAGATTCCAAACAAGATGATTTATGTTGCAAAGTATTCAAACAAACTATAGCTTGCAGCTCAAGAAGAAGAGTCCAACCATCTCCCCATTTTGTTCAAGTTTGATAAACAAGGATCAAAGCCCCCTACTCCCTTGAAGTTCAACCCCTCCTGGCTGCACAAGGAGGCTTACATGGCCCTTATCTCTTCCTCTTGGTCTCATTTTCATCCCTTGAATAGGGCTTACCAAGTTACCATATGCTACAGTTCGCTGATAATATTGCTGGGGTCAAAAAAACCTATCTTCGTTTGGGCAAAAAGTTCAATCATAAGTCTCAATAACAATTGTTGGATACTGAGCAAAAGCTCCAGGCTTTGTTAGTGGATAACCAGCCTCAACTTTTCTCTCCGAAGGAAGAGGACTCTCTCAAGGGCTCTCAAACAAGACCACCTTGCAAAGGAGGAATCTTTTTGACACCTTAAGAGCAGGGCTTTATGGCTGGCAGAAGGTAATAACCATAGTTTTAAAAACCAGAACTCTTACCGACCACTTGTGGGTAACACCCATAGGAGAAATTCTCCTCGTAGATGATCCTCAGCCAGCAACCAGCAGCCCCTTGCAACCACCATATAGCTTGATGTGCCACCATATCCACCACCTGAGCCAGCCATTATGCTTCCTCGCCCGTTTGTTATGATCATATGTTTGAAGGTGGGCCTTCCAACCCCAAAGGTATGGCTTTCACTATGTAGTTGGGTTTTTTTGCTTACTTATCATGGACACTTTTGGGCATGGATCAGTTGGGGATTTGGCGGAAAAAATGGGCTTGCTTTGTACTCTTGTCCCCTTGTCCAATTTGGTGGTTAACCTTGTATCTTAGTCTCGTGGGATCTCCTCTATTGGCTACTAGCTTTACGAGTAGCACTCCATGGTAAACCCCAATTTTGGTTGTGTGGTCCCGCTTCCTAACATCACATACATCACTCCCCTTTGCGCATTACAACCCCATTTCATATATTTCCTATCCGGTTCCACATTTGTCCATTGGGTCCACAAGGAGTTAGCCTCCCCCTTCCCTTGTCCACACTTTGGGTCGGGCGTAGAACAATTCCTTGTAGGTTGACGCAGCCAAAAAGAAAGTTAAAAGCATAATTTGGCCACTCTCAATATAAAAAGTACCACAAAATGTAAATGATGGTCGAGACATACAAATTTAGCACGTGGGCAAAAGCCAAATATGATCTCTACCCCATTATGGCCACCAAGAGACCTCTATATTGGCCCCCTGCATCATTAAAAAACCCATGATTGTCCCAACCCTTGGTGGGCGATGCACTGCCCAACTTTAATGGGTATTCACTGTTGTATCTTACACATTGTGCTCTCATCCCTTGGAGCCCCAAGCAGTATTACAAGAGAAACCAATAAAGAGCAAAAGGCATATGAAGAAGGGTGGAAAAACAAAGGTCGAAGTAGCTCATGTACCACAATTGCTCCCTCCTACATTCATTCACCCAAGTGTGGGCTTCCCTCATCATAGCTACCCTTGTATTATGGCACGTGGCTTGGAGCCTTCCCCTGATGCCCAACTATGTTCCATCATTATATCACATGAAATCTACCACTTGAGGTATGTACCATCAACCTATCACTCCCTTAGAGGTTGAAACCACCTAATAGGGTCCTTGATTAACCTCCTCCTTGAATTTGGAGACACTGGTACACTCTAAAGCCCATTATGGAAGGGCATGCCACTATGAAGTGTCCACTTGGTTCCATGCTTTGTAAGTTCATTTACTCAATTACATTGATTATTGGTTGTACTAGAAGGTAAGGAGGTTCATTGGATCTTATACAGGATTGCAAGTGGGTCTCCATTTTGGGGTTTGGTCTCCCTATACGGAGTCCAAGCTCTCCAGAGGATCATATTGGCATTTGTAGGGTGTGTGTTGAAACTTGAAAGTCATGGGCCTCTAATATAGCAAAGAGCAGATAGCCTTGTCATGGGATGCTTCAGTGCCATCCATTGATCGCTCGTGTACTACCTATTTGATGATGGTGATGCACCTAGACCACCTTGCCCAATCGGCTACACACTTGCACCACACACATGGCAGTTGATCCAAGGCCCAGATGGGGTTGTGTCTCACCATGGGAGACAAAGAGAGCGCTTGCATCATTGTTCCAGCCCTATAGATGGACTACAAGCTTGTTCGGTCCACTTGGAGACCCATGAGGAGATTTTTGTGCCCCAAAGCCACTTGGGAACATCGTAGGTCATTTGCTTGGAGATCAAGGGGCCACCCCCTTTATCACTATATTTGGAGCCCTTCCACTCATTTTGGCACATATTGGACTTCATTTGGCCTTTCAATCGCCGTCCTAGCTACATACCTATTATTTTGGTCCTCTTGAGAGGCTTATTTTTCATGTTATGGAGCTATCTTGGTGGGTTTGTCACCAAGTAATGTTATTTTCCACATTATTTTATTATTAGCGGCATCATAGGCCTAATTAGGCAAATCAAACTTTCAAAGGATGAAATATATTGATGAGAGGATCATTCTATTCCTCATCATCACTTGGATTTGTATCTCTCTCTTCTTGACAATTTTGCACTACCTTTCGATGGACGAATTGGAGATCAATTAATGCATTTTGATGTTTGGATATTTGTTAGTTGTCTTGGAGCTTCATTCTTGCAAGTATAATGGATGGATATAATCTTCATGTCATGTAAGTCCTTTCTTTTATGTGCAATTTTACATGCTTATTGTCGAATGTATGGAACGATATTGCTATGGATATTTTTGTGCCCTAAATGTGATGTGAAATCCTTAAACACTTGGTAATCTTGGCTCGTTGCATATGTTATTCATTTTTGGCAAGAAAATCGAAACATTCCTAGGGGTAGGTTGACCCTTTGCACCCTGAAACTCCATTACTTGGCAAATCGAAGTATAAATCCTTCTTGTTGCCTTGCAGTTGCCTTTCTAGGGCATGCGAAGTTGCAATAAGGCTCCTTGATGAAGCAAAAACCCTAATCAAAATCACTTGGACTCCATTCCCTTCAATTGGCAAGGAACTCGTCTACAAGTCCTTGGTGATCACCATACTTTTACCTCCTTTCTCAAATTCTTTTGCCCTAACCCCAGACAGCTTATCTAAGGCTTCCAACAATTTCCAATCTAGCCATTGGTTTGCCTAGCGAGTTGGTGAGGAGCTTCGCTAGGGTGTCTTCCACATGCCCTCCAAGTTTCAAGTCAATCCTACAGTCAATTTGTGGGATACACAAAGCCCTGGCTCCCAAATCGTTTAACCCTTGGTCCTTCTAGGTTAGCGGCCTTCAAATGGATCTATTTTGCTAGAAAAATCAAAAGAAATTCACCTATTTATGATCCCTTCTTTCCCCTTGCTTGAACTAGGCTCTTTGTTTGAATATTCACCCGAAACCCTAGGTCTCGTTTGGGTCCCCTTGGGCTTCTCTCTGGTACCACATCTCTACCATTTCTTATTACACAAGGCCACTTAGAAACCTTGGGTCTAGGGCATCCCTTGTCAAGAGAGATTTCTAATCCCTGGGTCTAGACCTCCTTCCCTCAAACCTTTCTTAGAGAGCCCTTCTTTTGCTTCTAAGCTAAGGAACCTATTATCCGAGCCTCTCATGTGAATGGCTTTGGAAATCACGTTGTACATTGTTATTGACCTCATCATTCTAGTGATTTCCACCATACTAGGACTCCTCCCATCGGTGAAAGTTCGTAAAGAGTTGGGGACATCAACTAAGGCGACAGTGGATCCTTGTCTCGTTGTTGCCACTTCGTTTATTTATAGTCCCTTTGGAACCCCCCTAAGACCCCTATTAAATTGAGCATTAACATTTATGGTGTCGTTGTCGAGGACACAAGACGTGTTTCCCTTACGACAATATTGATACATCATTATTGGCGACTCCATTGGAAGAACGAAACCCTAGTTAAATGTTTATACGATGAAGCAAGCACCTATCAAGGCATCCATATTCACCTTGGCGGCTCCATGTTGATCCTATATGCAAAGACATAAAAATGGTATGCCTTACCTCCATCTCCCTATGATAGCCTTGATCCTAAAGAAGTTCTAAGACTACTAGAACTGAATGGGTGGAATAGGTTGCCCAGGTTCAAAGGAAGTCCCGATCAAGATGCTAATGTCCACATAGATTACTTCTTTTGGTACCTGGGCTCGTATAGAATTGAGAATAACGATATAATTATGCCGTTATTTGCTCTATCACTTGAAGGTCAAGTTAAAGATTGGTATGACAAACTTCCATTGAAAGTGTTGTTGATTATGATAGATTTGAAGATATCTTCCTAGGGAGATGGAGCAGCATCCCATACCAAGTGGTCTTTATAACCATGAGAAAGAAGCTCCCTTTCTAGGAGGTCAAATATATCCTTTTTTGCATGATCAACATAGGTCAAGTAATGGGACAAGTAATCTTGAAGGGGATCTTGATAAGAATGTCAATGTGGGATACGCCTTCAAGGGTGAGGCTACTAGTGTCCCCTTGCTTCTTGGAGATAGTCCTCCTCTCATTAAGTATGACAAAGCCCCAAAGGAAGAGTCTTCCCTGCCTACCAATAAGGATGATTTTGAGGAAAATCATGATGACCAAGCAAATGAAGAACCTACAAATGATTTTGGGAAGGCTAATTGGGAAATTGGGTGCGAGTATGGCATGAATGAAAACCCCATTGAAGTCCATAACGATGAACATGATGAAGTGGGGCCTCTCATTCAAGAAAGGGTGCTAGAGGATAGGAATATTGTAGCTCCTTGTGAGGGTAACATTTCAGATTTATTTTACATAAATGAGGGAAAATTGGGATATTAACCATCATTTCGATAATGAACGTATTTATGATACTGACAAGGAAGATGCAATTGAGGTTGGTCTTTCCTTTCTTCAAGACACTACTCACAATGACATAATTATTCCCACCATTGAGAAGGAGGATCTGTTGGAAGTAGCTAGCCCCATTTATGATACCGACAATGACCCTGACACGAGCCCTACTTTCTCTTACTCTCTCCAAGATCCCAATGGCTCTAGCTTTGCAGCGACAGCCCAGCATGCCCACAGGACAACAGACTTTGACAAGCTTTTCTCAATTTTCTTCTCTCGACCTCGGATGTCAAGAGTAGGGACTAGATAGGAGACTTTTTCTCTCCTTCTCCTTCTCCACTTCATCGTAGAGCTTTGTTCCAAAGCCGAGAGCTTCTAGCTCCTACATTTACATTTACTTGGATTATAGATGTATTTTCTACTCTTTAAATAGAAATGTTAAAGGGGATCGTTTGGTCCACTGGCTTGGCAGGATATAATCACTGTAAACGACAGTCCTATTGGCCTTTCATGGTCATTTGTTGGACATTAATAAAATTATCTTATCTTATCTTATCTCATACCATCACCAATATTGATGAACCCCTTCCCCCTCCTAAGTATGGCATTGAGGACGAGCCACTCATTAGATGTATCCCTTCTTCCCAGTCATACCCTCATGACTGTGAGCACACAAATGTTGCCCCTTGTCAATGTGACCATTATATTATGCAATCTACTTGTTGTGTCTCCTCTTGTCCCAAATCCCCTTTTCCTTCCCATCATGACCATGAGGCTACCACAAAGCATGGAGTAATGAACAATGATCATGATAGGGAGTTCTTGAACTTGGTCATCCATTCTTCCATTTTCTGCTTACAGGAAAGGCTCTGAACTTCTAAATTGGCATCCCTCACCTCATCCAAGATTCCTTTCTACATCATATGGATATCATATTTTCCCCCCTCCCACCCGAATCTACCTCCATGTGTTTGTTTATATGTTGGCTTTTGGGTTTGTTGCATAAGTAATCATATGGGCAAGAATTCTTATATTGATCTAATGATATGTTGGTTGCACTGGCTGTATGATTACCAATGTTCCACCAAGTTTTCGGGATGTGGGGACAGGGGAGCGAGGAAACGCAGGAACAGCCTATGCAAAAGCTCCCCACCAATTTTTAGGAAATGTGGGGGGACATCGGGGTTTTACCAAAAAGGACTCCTACAAAAATAGTAAAATAAAAATACGAAAAAATTATAACATATCATTGAAATTTTATAATTTAACTGTCTTTATCATTATGTAACACTTACATCATGAAGGATAAATCGACGAATCATATAACTAAATCAAATTTATGTAAAAAATTCTCATTTCCCACCCAGGTTTCAGTTTCACCTTATTTCTCCAAAACAATTAAATGTCATTTCCCATATCCATACATTCAACCACTGAAAAATAAATATTGTTGAAAACACAAATTCTGGAAATTTTACAGAATGCTAGAAAATGCATAAATAAAAATCAGCAGGTACAAACAGCCATTTAACACATTTAAACACAATGATTTTTGGTCAAGGTGACCCTGGAAAAACCGCCTACAACTTTTGGGGAAAACTAGTTCGAGAGCTCTTTCTTATTTCTGAAAATGCTTTTTATAGTGAGAAATATTCAGCAAAAATAAGCGAGCAAACTTTTACAACTTATCTCGTTTTCCGTGCCTCACAGCCAACTCGAAAATACTTGCAAACAGCAAAACAGGACAGCAATAAATGTTGTACGACCTCCTCGATTTTCGTGCCCACTTTCAGCCTTAAATGCTATTGTACGGCCTGCCTAGAAATGCTTGCCAAGCTGCCATAAATACGTTGTACAGACCTCGATTTGCGTGCAAAAAAAAAACCCAGCAATATGTTGTACAGATTTGCCTCAATTTGCATGCCAAAGTACAGCCACTTGTTGTACGACCTTCCTTGGAAAATGTGCCAGCAAACTGCTCCTCGATTTCTGTGCAAACTCGCCTCGATTTCTATGCAAACTGCTCCTCGATTTCTGTGCAAACTGTTGTACGGATTTGCTAAACTGTTGCCTTGGAATGTGTGCCAAGTTGTTGTCTCCTTCTCCTCCCTATCCAGAAATCTCCTTTGCTCTCTTGCTCTCCTTCTCTCAATCTGCTCATGAAAGAATGAATGACATTTTTCCTCATTTTCCTCCTTTAATCTAACCTTTAGTGACTTTTGGGTGATCCCTAAATCCAATGGCTGAAATAGATTGAGATCAAGCGCTGAGATTAAATGTTCATTTAAATCTCACTTTCTATTTCTTAATTCACCCCACTTTAATAAAGACCCACCTAGTCACTTTTCCTTTCTAATTTTACATTGACTTTATTAAAGTCACTTTAAAATTAGACTTTAGTAACTTTATCACTTAAAATCACTTTTAAATTAGATTTAACTTTATAAAAAATATAAAGTCACTTTAAAAGAAAAATTAAATTCTTTTGGACACTTTTCCCTAGGCCAAAGATCAAAGCCTTAGGGAACCACCTGTCCTCCGGTACCAAATCTCAACACTCCCTCTTACTGAGGAAGGTGTTCCTCACCACACCCATCTTTTCTCTGAAGTAGACATGCTTGCCCTGTGGTAAGGCTTTGGTAAGAATATTTGCAACCTGCTCATCAGTGGAAATATACTCAAGCTTCACAGCTCCTTTCTAAACATAGTCTCTGCTGAAATGATATTTGATCCCAATATGCTTTGACCTATCATGAAATATTGGATTCTCCGTGAGTTTAATGCAACTCTGATTATCACAGTAAATAACTGAAGGTCTCAACGGCTGACCAAATAAGCCAAACAATATCTTGTGAAGCCAGATGGCCTCACAACTAGCTAGACTAGCTACCATATACTCTACTTCCGCTAAACTTAGTGCTACTGACTGCTGCTTCCGGCTGAACCATGACACTACTGTTGAACCCAACCCAAAACAGCACCCTGAAGTGCTCTTCCTATCAGAAGCACAACCTACCCAATTAGAATCAGTATAACCTGCCAATTTCACTCCATCCCCCTGCCTGTAGTCCAGACCATAATCCATTGTCCCCTGCAAGTACCGCAAAATGTGTTTTGCAGCCACCCAGTGAACCTTCCTAGGCTCACACAT
The DNA here is from genome assembly GCA_000404065.3 of Pinus taeda. Classification (NCBI taxonomy): domain Eukaryota; kingdom Viridiplantae; phylum Streptophyta; class Pinopsida; order Pinales; family Pinaceae; genus Pinus; species Pinus taeda. The sequence goes on along the minus strand of APFE030906985.1, from coordinate 100,660 downwards.
AAACTGACTCATCGTGTTGACTGCAAAACATATATCTGGTCTAGTGTTGACCAAATACATCAAGGAACCAATCAGCTGCCTGTACAATGTGGGATCCACAACTCGGAATCCGAAGCATGAAGCTTCTTCCAGTTGGTAATCATCGGTGTCGACATGGGTCTACAATCCTCCATGTGGAATCTGCTAAGGATGTCCACAATATACTTCCCCTGCCCCAGGAAGAAATGCCCCTCCTTCTGCCACACCTCCAAACCCAAAAAGTAATGCATCAAGCCGATGTCCTTCATCTCAAACTCCGCCGCAAGATCTCTCTTGCAGTGCTCTATGAGTCTCTCTGCACCTGTAATGATCAAGTCATCCACATACAGCACCAGAATGAGAGGTTCCTCACCTATCACAATATAGTAAAGGTTCGGATCTGCCTCACTCTTTGTGAAACCCATCCCCTGCAAATATGTATCTAACCTGGAGTACCAAGCTCTGGGAGCTTGCTTCAGGCCATAAAGAGCATTCTTCAGTCTGCACACATGGGACTCCTTCCCATGCACCTCAAAGCCCTGTGGATGCTCAATGTACACCTCCTCCTATATGAAGCCATTGAGAAATGCAATCTTCACATCCATCTGGTGGATCTTCCAACCCATCTCTGCTGCTATCAATATAATGGAGCGGATCGAAGTATATCGAGCCACGGGAGCGAAGGTCTCCTCATAATCAACTCCCTCTACCTGGGAGAACCCTCTAGCCACAAACCTCGCTTTGAATTTCTCAATGCTGCCATCTACAGCATGCTTTACCTTGTAAAGCCATCGGAAAAACCACGGATTTGCCCTCAGGCCTCGGCACCACCTCCCAAACATCATTCTTCATGATAGAAGAATACTCCTCCTGCATGGCCTCTCTCCAGACCTGCTGGCTAGCTGCCTCCTCATAGCTAGAAGGCTCAGAGTCAAGGATGCTGGTAACCATCGCCATATAGCTACAAAATCTCTCAGGTGGTCTACTCTCTCTGACCGGCCTCTTCGGCTCAGCAACAGATGTGGCATCTCTCAAAGTGTCCTGAAGCCACTTGGGCTTCCTCTTCCCTAAGCATGCTTCTCCCATAGGAGAATGAAACTCCTCCTCCTCATCACCATCAGTAGCCTAAACTCCTGACTGCATGTCTGATGTCCTCCTGCCTGCACCTGAACCTATAGAAGCTAAGGTACCGTGTGAATTATCCATCAGTGGACTCCCTAGTGAACTGCTCTGTGGACTGCTCTGCATACTGCCCGGAGCACCACCCCTCTGGCTCGGCAAGCCACTGCTCACTGACAGACCTGACATCCTCATAGATCTACCTCCCGATCCCCCTAATCCCTGCCCACTGGATCCCTGCAACTGACTCAATTGTCGCTGAGGGTCTGGCTAATCTAGATACTCTAACTCCCGTGACCTCCTAAAGGTCATGTCCTCCTCGAACTTCACATCCCGCCTACAACAACTTTCCTCTATGCAAGAATGTAAATCCGAAAAGCCTTTGAGGTCTCACTGTAGCCCACAAAGATACCCTTCTCTGCGGTGGGTTCTAGTTTGGTCCTCTTCTCCTTGGGTATGTAGGAGTATGTAATGCACCCAAAGATACAAAAATAACCAATATCAGGCTTCTTCCCAGAAAAAGCCTCCTCCAGAGTCATGTGCCCCAAGGCACGATGCGGATTCCTGTTCTGCAAATAAACAGCTGTGTTGCAGGCCTCTGCCCACAAAAACAATGGCAACCCCTGATCATGTAACATGGCTTTGGCAGCCCCTACAATGGATCTGTTCTTCCTCTCTGGAACCCTGTTCTGCTGGGTGTTGTAAGGAACAGTGAACTCCCTCCTGATGCCTGCCTCCACATAATAGTCAACAAACTCTCCAATGGTGTACTTTCCCCCATTGTCCAACCTCAGGGACTTGATCTTCCGACCTGTCTGTGTCTCCACAAGAGCTCTAAACTCCTGAAACCGCTTGAAGACCTCACTCTTGGTCTTCAAGAAATAAATCCAGGTCCTCCTGGAGTGATCATCAATGAATAAAACATAGTACTCATATCCACTCAAGGAAACATGAGACATCCGACCACTCACATCAGAATGGATCAAATCAAGTATCCTAGTCGCTCTGTTGTCACTGCTGGGAAAAGGGGATTTGGCAAACTTGCCCATCGCATATCCTCTGCAAGTATCAAGGTGATCAGTACTAAAATCCGGCACACCTGTAGTGATCACCCGCAAGGTCCTCAAGGCTCCATGATACATATGCCCCATCCTGTGGTGCCAAATCTCACACAGCTCAAAACTGCTAGCTCTGCTGTCGGTACTACTACTCAATGCTAAAAGGGGCTGAAATGCAAACCTGTACACCTTTGCATGGCGTACACCTATCACTCTAGCTGAATCAGCTGGAGTGCCCCTGGGATACATCAACACCTGTCCTCCCCTGAACAGTACCTCATATCCTCTGTCCTCCAAAGCTGAGACAGATATGAGGTTCTTCCTCTCATCCCTGGCACATAAAGAACATCTGACACCTTCAAGGGAGGTTTGGACTCCCTCTGAAATGTCAGTGTCCCCACACTGACTGCTCTAACAACTCTGTCATCACCGAGTGCTACCTCCATATCAGTGCCACACTCTGAAAGCTCTGAGAAGTACTCACGGACTCTTGCACTAGAGAACTCACATGCAGTGAACCTAAACTCTCGGTCAAAACGATCTGCAAAGTCCTCAACCTCCGTTGAAGCTGCCACGCTCTGGTTCTTCCCCTTCTTCTTTTTCTCCGGACACACAACTGCATAGTGTCCCATCTTTTGACAATTCCAACACTTCACCTTAGAATAGTCCTTCTCTGTGTTACCCTGTTTACCTTTACCTTTGCCTTTGCCCCCACCATTGCTTGTGGAAACCTGCTTATTCCCTTTGCCTTTCTTGCCTCCTGCCAACAGTGCTACATCCTCATCCTGCTCAACTAGCTTGGATGCCCCAAGCTGACCTTTCCTGATCTCTGTCTGAATGCAATCATCCCAAAACCTCTCCCATATGGGAAGGGTCTCACATGCACAAACCCCATCAGCAAAGTTCATCCATGAACAGAGGAGGCCATTCACTGCAATCTGCACCAACTCAATGGGTGGAATGACCTCTCCAATTGCTACCAACTCATCTCTCACATTAATAATCTTTGTGAGATATCCAGCTGCATTATCATTACCCATCTTAATGGTCTTCAGCTTCTCCTTCAGGACCATTTTCCAGTTCTCATTGGTACTCTGGTAGAGATTGGACAATGTTGTCCATATCTCATGGGCATTTCTCTTTCCTCTCACATGAGGAATGCAATGGTCTTTGACTCCGTCTAGAATCAGTCTTTTACCCTTGTTCTTTCTATTATAAGCAGCCAACTGAGTAGCACCAGTAGGCACAACAATAGGGTTCTGTGTGGTATGTATCATGATGTCCCAGACTTCTGCCTCCTCAAAGATACTCTGCATTCTCTCCTTCCAAACATTGTAATTTGCATGCCCATCCAACCTATCCTCCACCCTCAATCCCAATGATATCCTGTTGTCCTAAAACTGAAAAATAGCACAGTTGTAGTAAAGATAAAACTATTGTTTGTGAAAAATCATCTTGCTGGAATTTTTTGAGTGAAAAATCAGCAAACTGTAATTTTCCTCCTTGTTGTCCCAAACTGCACTTCAGCACTCAAGCTCTGATACCATACAAAAAATTCTCATTTCCCACCCCGGTTTTCAGTTTCACCTTATTTCTCCAAAATAGTTAAATGCTCTTTCCCATCTCCATACATTCAACAACTGAAAAATAAATATTGTTGAAAACACAAATTCTGGAAATTTTACAGAATGCTGGAAAATGTAGAAATAAAAATCAGCAGGTACAAACAGCCATTTAACACATTTAAACACAGTGATTTTTTGTCAAGGTGACCCTGGAAAAACCCCCTACAACTCTTGGGAAAAACTTGTTCGAGAGCTCTTTCTTATTTCTGAAAATGCTTTTTACAGAGAAATATTCAGCAAAAATCAGCAAACAAACTTTTACAACTTATCTTGTTTTATGTGCCTCATAGCCAACTGGGAAATACTTGCAAACAACAAAACAAGACAGCAATAAATGTTGTACGGCCTCCTCAATTTTCGTGCCCACTTTCAGCCTTAAATGTTGTTGTACTGCCTACTTAGAAATGTGTGCCAAGCTGCCATAAATGCATTGTACAGACCTCAATTTGCGTGCAAAAAACCCCAGCAATATGTTGTACAGATTTGCCTCGATTTGCATGCCAAAGTAAAGCCACTTGCCGTACGGCCTTCCTTAGAAAATGTGTCAGCAAACTGCTCCTCGATTTCTATGCAAACTGCTCCTCGATTTTTGTGCAAACAGCTGTACGAATTAGCTAAACTGCTGCCTTGGAATGTGTGCCAAGCTGTTGTCTCCTTCTCCTCCCTGTCCAGAAATCTCCCTTGCTCTCTTGCTCTCCTTCTCTCAATCTACTCATGAAAGAATGAATGACCTTTCCTCATTTTCCTCCTTTAATCTAACCCTAAGTGACTTTTGGGTGATCCCTAAATCCAATGGCTGAAATAGATTGAGATCAAGGGCTGAGATTAAATGCTCATTTAAATCTCACTTTCTATTTTTTAATTCACCCCACTTTAATAAAGACCCACTTAGTCATTTATTTTCAAAGTCACTTTTCCTTTCTAAATTTACATTGACTTTATTAAAGTCACTTTAAAATTAGACTTTAGTAACTTTATCACTTAAAGTCACTTTTAAATTAGATTTAACTTTATAAAAATTATAAAGTAACTTTAGGAGAAAAATTAAATTCTTTTGGACACTTTTCCCTAGGCCAAAGATCAAAGCCTTAGGGAACCACCTGTCCTCTGGTACCAAATCTGAACAATTTAAAACGAAAAGCATGATACAATCAAACATGTAACTATAACAATGTACAATGAAAATAAAAGTTTAAAGTTTCAACCATATTGAAGTTCCAACTGTGAATATGGAATATTGAAATAAAAGTCAAGTCTGATACATCAAGATTCAAATTTTTATTGAGTCAAGTTTAATATATCATATATCAAGATTCAAAACAAAGTGAAGTCTACAACTTAAGTTTGAAATGGAAAAGTAGATAACATAAGAACATATCAAATGACAAATGAGCATAATTGCTCAAGGTAATGCCCCGCTAATCTCTGCATCCAACTGTTGCATGAATAAATCAAGATCAACCATGTCACCATCTGAATCTGAATCAGTTGCATTCTCAAACATGCTAAGTGGCACACCAACCAACCCCATTTGTGTCTCATCAAGTCCCTCCTCCATATCTACCTTTGCATCATTCTCTGGATCAACATCCCATCATGTTGGTGGTCCCTTCAAATACTCAGGTGTCTTCTTATGCTCAAGACGTGGGGCACTGTGCACAGCAACTAACTTCTCTGCTCTTCTAGAGGTAATCTTGTTCCTCTTGATAGAGTGGATGAAACTATATGTGGACCAATTCTTCTCTATTGAAGAGGAACTAGCAATCTGAGACAACAAACACATAGCTAGATGTTTAAGCTTTGGAGCACCATCCCCATGCATCCTCCACCAACCAATCGAATCATCTTGGGCTAAATCTATGCGATCTACCCAAGCACCACGTGTGTTGAAGGGGCCACTAAGAGATGCAAACTAAACAATTTATCTTCAAAGTTTTTCCCCCTCATCATTGTACATCTTTGCAAATGCATCTAGGAAGCCATTATTTACCTCAGGATCATCAATAGGAGGCACTCTCCCAAAACTTTCAACATACCATTTTGGGTTTAATGCATATGTTGCCATGTGCAAAGGTGTGTTCATGTGATCCCACCTACACTGAATGAAGGGTCAAATCTGGAATGTATATAACTTTAATGAGGGCTCCCTCTGATGAATGGCTACTTTCACATGACCCAACATGCTATCAAAGGTCTCATAGATTTCTCCAAGACTAAAAGCATTTGAATCAGTGTAACGAATGACCTCCACAATAGGGACCGAAAATGACACCAAATAAGAACAATCTGCCCACCAATCATTTTCCAACACCTAAAGTCTGACCTTCTTCCCCAAGTATGTATTCGATTTTGACCACCTTCCCCACTTTGGACCAATGTTTTAAGACTCCGACTCCGACTCCGACTCGGCCGAGCAATGACTCCGACTCCGACTCCAACTCGGTAATGACTCGGCCGACTCGTTTTTAATGACTCGGTCGTTGTAAAAAATACATTAAGGACAATGACTCGGCCGACTCGGTAATGACTCGTTTTCAATGACTCGGCCGACTCGGTAATGACTCGGCCGATCGTTTCCAGTGACCCGGCCGTTTTTTAGCGGACCCGGCCGGGTCGGCCGAGTCACATGGCCGATCATTGAGTGACTCGGCCGGGTCATTGCTGACTCGACCGACCGTTCCGTTTCAAAGGCCGGGTCAGCAACCAACCGATCGACCAGGAATGACTCGGCCGGGTTGGTTGTGACTCGGCCGGGTTATAAAACACTGCTTTGGACTCACAACCAAGGATTGTAGTGGTGCTTGCACCTCTAGCATCCTCTCCATTAAGAGAAAATAGCTAGTGTATCTAGTATCGATGGGCATGAGGAATTCCTTCCTTGTGTGAGTTTTGTACATGGCCAAGGAGGTGTTGTGGTACATCTCTAGCAGTTGTCACCAAGTCTGATATCCACTGAATTTTGCCAATGTCCTTCAATGCATTATTGAGTGCATGCACACAACAAGGAATCCAAAAAATACGTTGATGTCTGCTTTGAATCAATAACCCAGTGGATCTACAAATTTTTGTTGCATCTGTCACAACTTGAACCAAACTATCAATGCCAACATCCTCTATAGGTTCTCAAAGAAGCTAAAATTGGAAAGATGCATCCTTGAGCTTTCAAGAACAGTCAACAGCTTTAATAAAGAATGGACCTTCTGCAAATGTCACTATGATGTTGATCAATGGGCTTTCTCAGATGTCAGTCCATCCATCCATAACAATAGAGCAACCAAGCCTCAAACATGTTTGTCTCATTCTCTCTTTTTGTGCATTAATTTTGGACACTTGTATATCTAAAATTGTTGTTCTTAGCTTATGTTCTCAGGGTGGTACATATGAAGGCCCTATTTTTGCAATTGCTTGGACCATTTCCTTGTAATAAGGAGAATGAACAACATGGAAGGGAATTCCATTGGCAAAAATAAATTTGCCAATTGCATCATCTGTGTCATCTCGATCTAGAACATTGTACATCCCAATCACTGTAGCACCCATTGCATAAGAACGAGATGTACCAGTAGAACCCTTTGTCTTTTATGATGAAGCATTGGATGGAGGCATATTTGTGCTTGGATCAACATTTTTCCTAGAAAAAAAGTCCTTTTCTACTGACTGCCCTTTCTAACCTCCAAAGTTGCTCTCTTTGAGTTGGATTCAGGTTCACCAAGAGACATATATTGACTCCTTTACCTCTAATACCCAAAATATGTTGCTTCACCCTGGTATAGCTGCCAACAAAGTGATGCCCACAAATATTGTAGACTCGATCACGTGAACCACCACCAGTTTTTGGATTTTTTTCAATTGTTTGGTTACATAGATTAGAAGCGGCTTTAAAAGATTAAATGTCCCCTTTACAAATTTTTCCAGATCTTTTGGTGGGCCTTAAGAATTTATGCTATGAAAAGGCCTATTATGATTTCCTGCCCTCCTATGACTACTTTCAATTTCTTCTTGCGCATCATGTGACTCACTACCACTGTAGCTACTATCATTGTTTCCAAAATAACTCATAGTTGTAACTCGTACGCTGCAACAAAGCTTTTGGATTGACTTAAAAATTAAAACAATAAATCTGTAAAAAAAACCTTGTTCATTTTTGAAAATTTTAAATTGTTGATTGATGAATCTAAATCATTTAAATTTCATTTTTTTTAATTTGAATTATGCAAAATTTTCATAAATTCTTGAATCTAAAGTTCCAAACTTACCCTCCTTCGTTGCTTATCTCTTGTCACTTAGTGTCTCCTTCATTGTCTCCTTCGTTGTTAAGTGGCAATGTTGGCACGATTCCTCGTAGGGTGCCTGAATTGCTGAAGGTTGGCCGCTAGAGTATGGTTATTTTTGTGCCCTAAATGTGATGTGAAATCCTTAAACACTTGGTAATCTTGGCTCGTTAAATATGTTATTCATTTTCGGCAAGAAGATCGAAACATTCCTAGGGGTGGGTTGACTCTTTGCACCCTGAAACTCCATTACTTGGCAAATCAAAGTATAAATCCTTGTTGTTGCCTTGCAGCTGCCTTTCTAGGGCATGTGAAGTTGCAATAAGGCTCTTTGATGAAGCAAAAACCCTAATCAAAATCACTTTGACTCCATTCTCCTCATTTAGCAAGGCACTGGTCTACAAGTCCTTAGTAATCACCATACTTTTTACCTCCTTTCTCAAATTCTTCTACCCTAACACTAGCCATCTTATCTAGGGCTTCCAACAATTTCCAATCTAGCCATTGTTTTGCCCAACGAGTTGGTAAGGAGCTGCGTTGGGGTGTCCTCCACATGCCCTCCAAGTTTCAAGTCAATCCTACGGTCAGTTTGTGAGATACACAAAGCCCTAGCTCCCAAATCGTTTAGCCCATGTTCATTCTAGGTTAGCTGCCTTTAAAGGGATCTATTTTGCTAGAAAACTCAAAGGAAGTTCATCTATATATGATCCCTTCTTTCCCCTTGCTTGACTTAGGCTCTTTGTTTGAAAATTCACCCAAGACCCTAGGTCTCGTTTGGGTCCCCTTGTGCTTCATTGTGGTCCCACATCTCTACCATTTCTTATTACACAAGGTCACTTAGAAACCTCCTCTTTCAGAATTTTGGATCTAGGGCATTCCTTTTCAAGAGATATTATAATCCCTAGGTTTGGGCTTCCTTCCCTCAAGCCTTTCTTGGAGAGCCCTTCTTTTGCTTCTAAGGTAAGCAACCTATTATCTAAGCCTCTCCTATGAAAGGTTTGGAAATTGCACTGTACATTGTTATTGACCTCATCATTCTAGTGATTTCCACCATACCAGGACTCCTCCCATCGGTGAAAGTCTGTAAAGAGTAGGGGACATCGAGTGAGGTGATAGGGGATCCTTGTACTGTTGTTGCCACTTGGTTTAGTTGTGGTCCCTTTGGAATCCCTGCTGGGACCCCTGCTAAATTGAGCGTTTACAAGAACCGGGTTTCAAATCGATCGTCTATCTAACCATGATTTGAACCGGATTCAATAATCCAAAATTGGAAAAAAATCATAAAATAATTATTTTTGAATGAAAACTTATTTTTAAGATTACAACCCATGATTCCAAACCATTAGAGACAGAATATGGAAATCCTTCTCATATATATACCATGTAAGGGTGCATATATCAAAAAGGCATTGAGTGCAATACATATCAATGATATTATCGACAAAATACATAACCAATGAGGCTCTAAATGGCCTCCAGAGTCCAAAAACAATACTACAATGAGGCTCTAAATGGCCTCAAGAGTCCAAAAACAATGTTACAGCTCAAGCTACTAGGCCACTAGCCTACTACAAATCACTGATCAACATGATCACTCATCAAATTCATCACCACTACTACATATGGGATCATCATCAAGAGCTACATAAACCTCATCTAGCTCGGAGTCTAAGGACTCAAAATCCTCTCCAGCCTCACTAGCAGTACTAGTAGTAGCATGAGCAACAACACTAGGCCTAATAGAACTAGAAGCATGAGTTCGTCGTGCTACACGACCACTGTTTCCCTCACGAGTTGCCATGTGCCATGCTTGGTCTTGGTGGTTCACTTCCTTCATCTCCTGGTTCAACTACTAGATCTGCATTGTGATCAACACCCCCAACTCCACTAGACAGCTCCAAACCAACTCCAAGACGACAAAGAACCTCCAACCCTGTTGCTATTGCTCCAAAACTCAATGTTTTTGCAGAACTATCCAAGCTCTCATATGCTCACAAACACTAGAAACCAAATGTGTGAGGCAAATAGGAGCTTAGGCATCATTTTATAAGCTTAGGGGGCTATATTTAGGAGGGAACTTGCCATGGCTTCCCAAAAACCACCTACGGGTCCCATCAACAGCCCAACCATGTGGCTGCCTAACTAGCCAGTTTGGTACCCAATTGGACCTAGCCAACCAACGAATCAGATTTATTGGGCTAGTTTGATATCTCAAGGAGCTAACCAACCAGTTGACCAATTTTCAGTTCGATAAATCCAATTTTAGAACAATGGCAATAGGGCACCCCTCAGATTCTAAGAAAAGCCTTCCAAAAAAAAACTCCCACCTCAGCTTTCTCTTTAAAGGATGTAGCGGGGATATCGTCAACATAAGTTTGCTAATCATAGAAAGAACAGTAATACTATTTGGGAGATCTCCAATGTTGATGGTATCCCTGCTACATCCTTTGAAGAGAAGGTTGAGATGAGAAAGGTTTTTTTAAGGCTTTTTTCAAACTCTGAGGGGTGCCCTATTGCTGAAATCCTCAAACTTATTAGTTTGTTCCCTCAACTCTTCACTGATGAAATGTTGAATGTGTCATCTCTCTGTCTGAGTGATCACTACAAGGGGAATGATTGATTTAATTAGATTAATATGTGACTATGAGAACAAGGTGAACTCTATAAAGTCACATTATTATCAATTTACTTACCCATGGTATTGGTGCCCATGGAATACTTGACCGTTGTGTTGGAACCCATGGTATTGACACCCATTGAGTACTTACCCACGGTATTGGTATTCCAGGAATACTTACTCATGGTATTGGGATGGCCAATGATTATGAAAGGGAGTTCAAGATCATTCTTTAGGCATGTTGATAGATGATTTCTCGTATTTGATTTTGAGGCCTTGTAGCTAAGGAAGGGGTAAAACCCTATCCCAAAAGAAAATTGGATTCGGTGTTGAAACTATACACCCTAGCGATCTAAGGAGGAATCACTACGGACATCTCATTGGAGCATATTGATTGAATTTTGTTTGTAGGGTTAAATTATTGAAGAGCAGCAAAAAAAAGTTTCCAAGGAACCACAATTAATTTAGCAAGAATGAGAGATTTAGAAAGGGAAACCATATTTTTATTCAGGCCAAATGCATTTGAGGGAGGCTGATAATTTGTGGAGTTAATTTTTACATGAAATTATCACCATTATTTTGGAGGTTGAGTTGTGTCACTGCAGGGTTCATAAAAGTAATATAGACCAAGCTTGAATCAAAAACGGTCCGAGCTTGTTTGTTTGGCACTATGAGCCAAATTCTTTGTAGTAGTACTTTACTTTGGAGGCCATGAGCGCACTAGTTGGAGGGCCAAATTTCAATTTGTTCAGAGGAGGATTTACATCCCTATCCTGGGCCGTGAGCATTTGGGAGTAGGACAGGGCAGAATTCACCTTAATTCTAGCAGGCCGAGACCTTTTTCCTGTGGCAATCAGGTTCATTGATAACCTGTGTGACAGTTGTGTGGCTATTTAGAGGCTAAGAGTGCTTGCAAATAGGAGAGTATAAATTAAGACCACAGCCTGCGGGGATTGTGATTTCCAGTGGTTACAGCAGCATATATATTGATGCAAAGTCCCATTTATTGGGATGTCGAGGTTTCCCTGTTAAAGAAGGCCAAGGGCACACTAGATTTGACCATTGGTGAAGGACTGGGTACTAATTCAGCATAGTTGGGGCTAAATGCATTGCACCATCAACAACATAAATTCTGGTTCACCTACAGCTTAATTCCAGAGGTCCAAGATTGTCTCCAGATGTGGCAGCAACCATTAATACTAGCAACTGTTCTCTTCCTCCTTGGAAATCCAAGCATATATATTACATGGGCCTTCTACTGAGAAATCACCATCACTTGCTACAGCCAGAGTAACCTCACAGGGGGGCGAGTGCACAACCCTTCAGGTAGAGGCCAAGCTGGTACCCATTGTAAGCCAAATTGTTAAGGAAGGTGCTGTTTATTTATTGCCAGACAGATTTTCTTGGACAGCAATTTCTGTTTATTTATTTCCAGAAATTAATCATTGCTTGTAAACTTTCAGACCTCCATTTCAAAATATTACTGGCATGATTGTTGTTCATGGTTGGAAACCCAATTTGTGAGGATTCTATCTTACTATGTATGCCAAGTATTTGTAAAAAGGCTCCTGTCACATTTATTTATTCATTATGCATATAATGTGATTGATTACAAATTGTGTCAATGAGATTAAAGGGCAAATTGAGGATGTTTGGCATATTTTGAAATTTGTTCTTGGCCACATGTATGCTAAGAGTTTGACATGATGCATCAATGAGCAGTTTGGTTATTTGAAGGGTAGATTGGCTTAGTACGGAAAATTTTATTGGCCGATGGGGCAAAGTTAGGGAGGCTTTTTAGCATATGCTGGAATTGCTTATTAGCTGATTGGTATAACCGAGTAAGGGACATTGCAAAATGCTGAGGTGTCGAAGAATGAGCATTGTGCTACTCTCTCCTTGATGCAAAGAGGGAAGAGTCCAGGCCCCTATGGGCTCTGTTGAATTTTACTTAGGATTTTTCGACCCCTTTAAAGGCGACCTTCTCAAAGTGGTTCTTGAGAGGTCAGGCAAAGTTCTGCAGGGTTTTTAACGCAATATTCTTAGCCCTTCCCCAAGAAACAAAATTCTTCCTCGTCCAAAGATTTTAGGCCAACTTCCTGTTGCAAGTGTTTTATGTTGATGTTTGTAGCTTGGGGTGGTACTTCTGCACAGGCCTAAGCGTCTAGGTGTGCAAAAGTCGCCCAAGACCTCCTTAGAACACTTGCTTAAGTGTAAGCAAGTTGCTTATGTAACTTATAGCTAAATCTAACTTTCAAAAATGCACATATTTTTATGTTGGTTTATTGAGCTAAAGAAACTGGGGAAACGTAAAATAGATTACTTTGGTATGAATAAGTTTTAATCTCAACCGTTGATCTCAAGTGAGGCAAATTTTAATCTTGGCCGTTAATCACTTTGAAGATTAGGGTTAGGAATTTAGGTCAATGTAAAGTTATAATAGCAAGGATAAGGAGATGGGAAAAACACACTACAGTGGCACAAGATTGAGAGAGCCATCTTAGTGAGTAGTGTGTTGGGTCCAAGGGAATGCAAAGAGGTTGGAGATCCAGATCTATGAAAAAGATAGAGGACCGATCTAGGGCAGATCTGTTGGATCATATCCAAGTTTATTTTGCATGTTGAATTTTCTCATTTGGGCCATTATCCTAGACAAGAGCCCAAGTAGGTTCTTAGTCATTGTTAATGATAAACTAGATTTATTGGACAGAATCTATTGTGTCATTTTATGAGAATGGTTATATTTTTGCTTGCGTTGAATGTTAAGAACTTAATCGTGCCTTTACTCAGTAGATATATAATTTGCAAGGTCAATAAAGTGTCGAGTGCTAGGCTCAAAGGAAAATTAACATGGTATTTAAGCATAAACCCTACACTGATCTCAGAATCATAGATGCCAGGCTAGTATTGGATCGTCGAGGGCCAGCCGCGATCATACAAAGGCGAGAAAAAAAATAAGTGGTTGAAGGAACTCAGCCATATAGACCACACAATGGTACGGACACAGGAAAAAGGGGTAGAAGACAAATTTCTAAGATAAAAAAATTTTGGTTGATTAGGAAAAAAGTTTAAGAAAAAAATTAAAAAAAGGGAAGCATAGAGGGTGGGGTCGTGGGTGTGAAAATTTGGAAGGCCCAAATTCCTATTGCAACAGCTGATTAAGTTTATTCTATTTGTTAAATAAATGAACAAATCATTTACTGCATCCTACAGTAAAAACCGAAACTAATACATTGTAGCCTTCACCAATTAAATTAATTGCGGAAACAAGAAACTAAGCAAGAGAGAAATATACAACACATGACATCGTTATTTTTGGACAAATGTCTGCGGAAAAACCCAATGTGGGAAAAGCAGTAGTTTTTTGAATACAATCTTTGAATGCCTTGTTGGCTATCCAATACAGAAAATCTGACTGGTAGAAGATTTGTGAGAAATACCTCACACTATCACTGGCGATCCAACACTGATCCAGGCCCTGGATGGTTGGCCCACGCTGGCTCTGCACAGCTATTGTGTCAGTCTACGCAGTTCTATGTCAACCTCTCTGGGGATCTGCGTCACCTCTTCCCAGATGTCCTGTTGTTTGGAGCTTCGTTCCTCTGGCGCTCCAGTCTCACACCCCAGCTTCTGGATCTGGAACACGACTTCCCAGCAAAATTTCGAACTCCCTTTGGAGCTCTGCGCTGCCTCTGTGTGGCCCTACGCTGCCCAGTGTGGCCTCTGCGCTGCCTCTTCTAGATCTCTCTCTGCCTCCACTGCTATGTATTCCCGGATCAAGAAACTCTCCAACTTGAACTATCCTTGCCCCTTACTGCAAGAAATCACTTCGATCTTCTCTATAACAACTATTTTGTTTCCCTCTTTGAGAAATTCGATCTCTTAATCTCTCACTCGATGTATGTTCCAAATGCCCATTGAAGTCCTTATAATCCTCCAGTTGAGTAATCAACGACCCAGATTAGATTCTAATCAATGGCTCAAATCATTTGGACTCAATCTTCGTCTTCTTCTAGAAGTTTCACCCTCAGTTTGATTAATACCCTTTAATTATTTTAATTTCCTAAGTTTAGACCTAGGCCTCCATTAAAAATAATTAATTATTTTAATAAAACCTTCTCTGGGTGGAATTTCCCAAACAATTTTTGGGTATTGTGGAATACATGTGTCTAAGCCTCCCTTCAAATTTTAAGGCTTATGCACATCTGATGCTACCAGAAATCAACACTCCCTCTTAGCGAGGAATGTGCTCTAGTAATGCAACCCGTTGAAGCATCATCGTTCTATGTAACATTTCCCTCTGCACTGCAAATGTTTGCAATTGTTGCCCACCAACCACTGCACAAATGTTGCATTTGTATTATTGTTGACCCTACCACTGGCAACGCTGCATCTATACTGCAACCCTAGTAAATTTTGCATCTGTGTTGTTGCTAGCCCTACCACTACCAACACTGCATCTACAATACAACCTTCTCCAACTGTTGTTGCCACTGCATCAACAACGAAAAAGCATCCAAAATTACTGCACAGGTGTTCAGTATGAGGCATCTGTTGCTGGAGTTCTGACTGCTGCTAGTCTTTGCGCCATCACTGAAGCCACTGCATCACTGTTGACTCTGCTCTGTGCCAACTGCACTGCTGCCAACACTAGCTCTCTGCTACTCAGATCTTGGCGCTCCTAGCCACTGCAACTGTCACTCTGACACTCTTTTGCATCAACTGACCCAGCCCATCCTACTACTTCTGATATGGGCTCTCATAGCAAGGTATTGATCCTACCCATCTGCAGTTCTTCCAAACTACAGTACTAGATCACCCCACCTTTCCCCTGGAGGTATCTAGGCAATCATGGCAAACTCCTCCTCGATCTTTGCGGCTGCAGCCCGCAGACCATGTTTCGCATCCTTTTCCTTCTTGAAAGGACATTGTGTAGTGTAGTGACCAAGTTCACCACACCGAAAACATTTGATCTTGGAGACATCCTTCTTCTTTCGGCGTTGCTCTTATTGCCCCCTAGAGATGCAAGGGTTGCATTTTGTTCCTCCTCCTTGGGCTTCGTCCCACTGCTGCTGTTGTCAAGTTTGCACTTGACCAAGTCTCTCCTCATCTCTTCCTCCTGAAGAGCAACCCACATCCCTTCCCAATCTAGCAATCTCTCTCTGCCCAGGATGCTCTGGACAAACATTTGCCATTCTTCTGAGACTGAATTTAGGGCCAGCCTTACCATCTCAGTAAGCTGAGGTCTTGACTCCACAGCTGCCAAAGAGTCTCAGTTTTCCTGAAGCTTCGTTAGAAACAGATCAATGTGTTCCCCCTTCTGCATCTACGCAGATCTCATCATCTACTCCAAGTACATCTTTCGCTGCTCGAAAGATACTTAGTATAGTGTGGCCAATGCTTCCCACATTTGTCGAGTCATATCCTTGCCCACAATGTGACACACTACGTGATCTCTCACTCCGTCAAGGATCAATCATTTAGCCTTCACCATTTCAGCCTTGTACTTCTTGAGCAGATCTGGATCCACGGGTACAACTACCACACTATCGACATAAGTTTTGAGATCGTGCTCACCTTCACCATTTCAGCCTTGTACTTCTTGAGCAGATCTGGATCCACGGGTACAACTACCACACTATCGACATAAGTTTTGAGATCATGCTCATCCAAAATGCATGAGATCATTACTTTCCAGATCACATAGTTGGATGCACCTTCCAACTGATCATGATCGCCTAACCCACCAGCTACCATCTATGCCAATGAAAAAGATGAACTGCCTCCTCTCTCCTCTGCGCAGCACCAGGCTTGCCTACGCACTCCCTGTTGGAGTTAGTAGATTTGCTCCTCTCTGTTCCTACTCAACGATAAAGAAATTGAATTCCCTGGCTAGGAATCCTCTGAGGAATAAATTCCCTCAACAGTGTCTCTCTTCTTTCTTTTGACGCTTTCCTGCCCCAACAACTGCTACAGAAAACTGCGTCACACCAGTATCCTCCTCTACGTTGAAGCTTTTGCGCTGCCCCCTCTAACATTGGCAAACTTCGATCTGGAAGTCTTACCTCTCTGTCAACTCACTCAAAGAGAGACCTTCCTCAAAAAATTTGCCCTCCTGGCCTGGACTGCGCAATCCCTCTAGGGATTCGATTCGCTGCCTACGCAACGCTTCAACCCTACTTCTCTTCAACGCTAGGATATTCCAGCTCTGCTCTCTTATTTCCCCTACAGCTCTGATACCATGTGAAAATTTGGAAGGCCCAAATTTCTACTGCAACAGCTGATTAAGTTTCTTTTATTTGTTAAATTACTGAACAAATTATTTACTGCATCCTACAACAAATATTGAAACTAATACATTGCAGGCTTCACCAATTAAATTAATTGTGAAAACAAGAAACTGAGTAAGAAAAAAATACACAACACATGACACCGTTATTTTTGGACAAATGTCCCCGAAATAACCCAATGTGGGAAAACCTTGCTGGCTATCCAATACAAAGAATCTGACTGGCAGAAGATTAGTGATAAATACCTCACACTATCATTGGTGATCCGACACTGATCCAAGCCCTGGATGGTTAGCCCCACGCTAGATTTGCGCAGCGACTACATCAGCCTATGCAGTTCTGCGTCAACCTCTCTGGGGATCTGTGTCACCTCTTCCCGGATCTCCTACTGCTTGCAGCTTTGTTCCTCTAGCTCTCCAGTCTCACACCCCGGCTTCTAGCTCTAGAACTCGACTTCCAGCAAAATTTTGGACTCCCTCTGAAGCTTTGCTCTGCCTCTGTGTGGCCCTACACTGCCCAGCATGCCCTTTGCGCTGCCTGTTTTGGATCTCTCTCTGCCTCCTCTGCTATGTATTCTCGGATCAGGAAACTCTCCAACTTGAACTATCCCTGCCCCTCACTACAAGAAATCACTTCGATCTTCTCTCTAGCAACTGTTGCGCTGCCCTCTCTGAGAAATTCGATCTTGTGATCTCTCACTCAATGTATGTTCCAATTGCCCATCGAAGTCCTTCTTACAATCCTCCAGTTGAGTAATCAGATTCTAAACAATGGCTTAATCATTTGGACTCGATCTTTGTCTTCTTCTAAAAGTTTCACCCTCAATTTGATTAATACCCTCTAATTATTTTAATTTCCTAAGTTTAGACTTGGGTCTACATTAAAAATAATTAGTTATTTTAATAAAATCTTCTATGGGTGGAATTTCCCAAAACGATTTCTGGGTATTGTGGAATACATATGTCCAAGCCTCCTTGCAAATTTTGAGGCTTAAAGCACATTTGATGCTACCAGAAATCAACAGTGGGTGGCCAATAGGCCCAACAGCCCATCCAGCCAATACAACAGCTAGTAACAGCCAAGGCCACTTAATCAACAGCACCCCACACAAAGGTAGCTCGAATGATTACAAGGGTTGTTGTGGAGAAGTTAGAAATTGTGTCGGGCGAACAAGGAAGTGACCGACACAGCAAAGGCAGCAACAAAAAGTATTGGAGCAACAAACAAAACACGACCCATGGAGTGTTGGGTTTGTGGACCACTTCCAATAGGGAAGTGTTATTGGAAATGTTCGACAGGTTACGGATGTCACGCAAGTAGTCGAACAGGCAACAGATCAATGCAGATGGTGGTCATGTGGAGGTGGCCAACAGGCATCATGGAAGCGAGGTAGGCATCTGTTGTAGCCGACAATCAACATAGCAACCACGCAAAGGAAAAGACCCATGAAAATATGGGCCACAACCCAGGTGCACTAGTACAGGGAGACCTGACGATGGGTTGCAAGTTGCAACCTAGAGGTGGGCGAGAGATGGACCAAGTACAGCAGCTACAAAGGGTTGCGGATCGAGGTGTCCAACAAGGGTTGAGTGAAGAGCAATAAGCAATCGCAAATCTACACAAACAGCAAATGGGGCAATCAGTGGTAGCAGCCAATGGAAATCACTAAATTGGGCTTGGAGAGAAAAAGCGGTGAGACAGACAAGGTCGACAACAAGGGAGCTATCGAAGCCTGTCAAGGCAAGAGGCGGTCGCCGAGATAGTGCGAATATAGATGCGAGGTCGTATAGGTCGTATGGCAGCATAGTCAGTAGATGGGCACATGTCAAGCTAAGCAAGGATTTGGTGACCAACTTTGTGAGTGCAATAGTTAGTCTGCAAAAGATCATGCCAAGAACAAAATGTTGTGCTGGGCATGGTCATGTTGTTGCAGGATGCAGTGGCTAACTAGAAGTTGTTGGGCAGCCAATGGTACCAGCATACTCAATATGGCATCATAGTCAATAGATGGGTGCAGGTCAGGCTAAGCAAGGATTTGGTGACCAAGCTTGTGAGTGGAATAACTAGTTTACAAAGAATCATGTCACGAGCAAAATGTTGCGCTGGGTATGGTCAAGTTGTTGCAGGATGCAGTGGCTAGTTAGAAACTTAGAAGCAGTGTTACTAAAATTGCGATTTAATCACAAATTTTTCATTTTGAAAAAATAGTGATTTAATCACAATTTTTTCCCAAAAAATCATATTTTTTATATTTTTAACTTTTTGTACTTATAAAATTTTGTTGATTTTTGCCAATTCTTACCAATTTTATCTTGATTTTTACGATTTTTTCTTTTTCCAGACCCTCGCCGATTTAATCTCGATCGTGATTATTGCAACATTGGCTAGAAGTCGTTGGGCAACCAGTGGTAGCAGCCAATAGAAGTCACTAGGTAGCCAGTGGCTAACTAGAAATCGTCGGGACAGACAGTGGTAGCAACCAGTGGAAGTCGTTGGGCAGCCAGTGGCTAGCTAGAAGTCGCTGGGCCAGTCAGTGGTAGTAGCCAGTGGAAGTCACTGAACTGGGCTCGCAAAGAAAAAGCAGTGACACAGACAAGGTCAACAACAGGGGAGCTATCGAACTCTGTCAAGGCGAGAGGCAGCCAGCCGCCGAGACAGTGTGAATACAGAGAGGCAGCCAGGCAGCCAGCCGCCATATAGGCCATATGGCAGCATAGTCAGTGGATGGGCACAAGTAAGGCTAAGCAAGGATTTGGTGACCAAGTTAGTGAGTGCAATGGGTAGTCTGCAGAGGGTCATGCCATGGGCAAAATGTTGCATTGTGTATGGTCAAGTTGTTGCAGGATGCAGTGGCAAGCTAAAAGTCGTTGGGCAAGGGGTTTATCGTGACAGGCATGAGCCAGCAGTTGCTAACAGAGATAGTACAAAGGGCGGTACCAACAGTCAAGAGTATTGGCAGAGGTCAGACCTCAAAGGGAGAGAGGAAGACCGTACTAATCAGGAGATTGGCAACGGATTTCATGGATGTCTTCAAGGACCAAGACAGACCCACAACAGTGCTAGTTCGACTTAGAATGGGAACACGTTGTAGAAAATTATGCATTGCTGTAGCCCAACCCAGTTTTCAAGTTTTGCATGGTTTAATGCCCAAACACATCGTCCTGTGTTCCAAGCTAAATGCTAATACAAGAAAAAATTGCAAGCGCGCACAAAAATTTAACACTCTTGCTTTTGGTCTAAGACACTGGAAAAACCCACAAGGGAAAAACCATATTCAAGGAGGATTTTACTTGCTGCTTAGAAATTTCTTACAAGAAATTTAACTTATCTCTTCCCTTGAAGAAGCATCTCTGAGGTCCTCTTGACACTGAGATTTGGACTGTTATTTTCCTCACACAGTCAACTCTCCTTCCAGCAAAAATATCGACCTTCTGTCTGCTCCTTCAATAATGGAATTTGTCCTTTGTACAGACAACACTTGAGCTTTGAAAACTCAGTTATCTTCAACTAGAAATATGCACACTTGAAGCAGCTATCTCCTCCCTCAAACCACAAGCTAAACCACTGTCAAAACCTGGCCCGAGAAACTCGCTAAACAAGCCCAAGATTCTTGTTGTACGTGCCCAAGAACCTCTAACTTAACTCCTCCAAATACGCACAGGTTTTGGTGACTGTTTCCTCCCAGAAATGCAAATTGATACACCTCTAAACAGTCACTAAAATCTCGCTGGCACTCCTGAGCAAGCCCAAAATGCTCACTAACAAGCACAGGTATATGTGTAGGTTGCTTGAGTGAAATAATGGTTGCCTATGCACTATTCTTCAAACCTGGAAACCTCAAACTGAGTACAAAAGTTTACAGTGACTGCTCCCATGAGATTCGAGCCCCTCCAAAGACTCTAACTTGGCCTCCTAAAAGGATTCAAACTGTTGGTGCTTTTGTTCCTTGGTCTTCTTTGTTGTAAGATTTCTCACACAATTTCTCGTCCTCCTTAAGCTGCTCTCCTTTCCTCAATAGCTCTCGAGCACAGATCTAGGGCAAATTTGCTAAATCAGATCCGGGTTTATCTTGTATTATGTATTTTCTCAGTTGGGTCATTATCCCAAGACAGAAGCCCAAGTAGGTTCTGAATCATTGTTAATGATGAACTGATTTGATTGGGTAGAATCTGTTTGTATCATTTTATGCGATTGGTTATTATATTTTTGCTTCCATTGAATGTTAAGAACTTAGCTGTGCCTTTATTCATTAGATCTGTAATCTGCTAGGTCAATAAAGTGCCATGTGTTAGGTTTGGAGGAAAATTAACAGTTTACAAATTTCCGAAGCACAATTTGGGTTTGTAGGGTGACCAAGCAGTGGAATAGAAATCATATGTGGGCTTGCTCTGCTCCAATTATATTCAATTGGATGAAAGTGCTAAAGACGTTTTATGCTGGTCGAAGAATTCTGTTTCAAGTAGCTTCACTCTGAAGTTTGGTTACAAACTTACAAAGCTCAAGCTGAAGAAGATTTTTCCAGAGTCAAGCTTTGGTGATGGGAAAGGGTATGAAAACTTGATGCCCCTCTGATGGCCAAGTTCATGTTATGGTAAGCTCTGGCCAACAAGTTGCTTACTCAGGATAATGAGTTAAAACATGGCTGGAGTGGCCCTAGTCATTGTCAGTTGTGCAAGCAGGACTCTTTCATCATTTCACTTCTTGCTCTTTTTCTGTGCAGGTCTGGTCTTCTTTGAGTTCCAAATTCAGTCCGGAGGCTGGCTGGCCTCTGGAACTCTCCTTCTCTAGAAGACTGTAAAAATTTGGTTGTGTAATGCTTTGATCTCCTGTTATGGTTAATTTCCTTGTAGATAAGTGTATTTTATTTAGTGGGCTAGAAATCTTAGTATTTTCCATGATCCGAAGTTTCATGTGGAATATAATTGACAGGATGACGAGGGCATATAATTCTGAACCTATAAAATATAAACCTAGTCATTCAGTTATGCTTTCTCTTGATTTTAATGTTTCTTGGGGCTACTTTGATAGTGCTTTCCCAAGTGTGGTGTGGAAGCTGTTTTGTATTTGAAATTTGAATGCTTCACATTACTTTCATTTAAGGTATTCTCCTGGTTTGGGTTCAAACATGAAGGCCAAATTTGCTGCTCATCTGGACACTGTTGCATTTTGTTAGAAAGGTTGGGCTGCATTTTTTTCAAAAGTGCAGTTCTTCAAAGAAGGGGCAGCATGAATATAAACACATGACTATTGTGGCAGTTAGATTTTAAGTGCTCAATGTAAAGAATTATCTCACATTGCCCACCATGTGCACATGCATATCAAAAACATATTAGGTAATAACTCAAACGAGATCAACCCTTTCATTAGATGTGCATTCAGCATAAGCCAGATAAATTGCTCAAACTTTCCGCTTATTTGAACAGAGGATCTAAACATTGGACAGCAAAAGATTGGAACATGCAAAATTATATTAAATAAAGTAAAGAAACAGAGTAAAGTTACATACATCAACATGAAAGACAACAATTTCTCCAGCACGAATGGGTGCTTTACTCATATGCAGAAACAATATATCACCCTGCAAAAATGACATAGTTCGTCAAAATTGAACTATTTAAAGCCAATGTAATTCCCAAAAGAAATATGCTGACAAACATATAGTCCTCGTAATTCAAAGGCAATGACACAGGTGTTTATTCTATTTTACATCTCAGAAATAGCATACAACAGTTTGGTGCAAAATAAGAAACTACAAGAATCAAATTGAATAACACAGTTCAAATCAAAGTTACAACTTCACCACATGAAAATGAAAACGAATCTGTCCAATGTTTTCAAATTTCGATAGATCACCACAAACACAAACAATGCCATATATTCTGCCTGAAAACTGTAAGGAAATCAATGAAAAAAAGATCCATTTGCAGGTACAATGACATAAAGGCTTTGATATGCTACTCAAAAATAAGAAATCATATACATCAGAGGTTTGCTACAAAGCTGACTTACTAAGTTGTTGGAGAAAAAACAGGTAGTGCTAGGGTTTCTCTGGAGTCATTATGGCTTCTTTCAATTGCTTGTTTAATGGCTTGTAGCCTAATAACAGAACCCCTGAGTAATTGGTTGCACTGCTATTCCTGATATAGAAGCTGAAATAACGAACATTTTTGTGTCACAGGGATTCTCCCATTCTGTCTTCCTTGATGAAAAGATCTTAGATCACCATTGAAGAAAATTTACATATGTCTGGGACTTTGAAGGCACTCCAAATGAAAACGTTGAAAACAGAAAATATATAGATGTCACATAAAAACATATTGAGTGATTAACCAATATATTGAGTCGATTCCATTTGATAGACATAAGGCTGAAAAAGATTATGTATGGTGCAGAATGTAAATATGAATATTTAGCCCAGTGGGCTAGCTCAAGTGGTTGAATGTTTTGAGCTTCAAGCAGGAGGTCTCGAGATCAATTTCTCAGGATGGTTGCTTCTGTTGTGTGGCTTACCCAATGCCCCTGCCAGGTCAGGCATCATCACAGGCACCAATGGGTTTGCACTGGGTACAATCAAAAAAATCTGGGATGTGCCCGGGAGTTTCCCTGCAAGGTTTTCCTAGGGAAAAGAAAAGGGCAGAGATGGGTATTCCAGATATCGTGAAATGAGAAGAACGATAAAAATCATAGTTGGTACTGATCTGCAAATCACTCTTATTTTTTTGAAGGCACGTAGACAAAGTTTAAGAAAACCAAGATAACCACAAAAAGGTTGTCTCCCATTGAAGACCTGAATAAGTTCTGGCATGTACAGGTAACTCTTCTTTAGAATGTTTGAAATTTGAATAAACAACATCTCTAGCAAATATAAATATGGGCATCTTGTTATGAAAACCAGAATTAAAAACAAAGTGCGCCATGCTCTCAGTTGTTGACTAGATTGATAAGTACACCTTATCAGCAAACAAAACAGTTCCATTATTTTATATAATTTAAATTGTTCAATCAAAAAATTTCATATGTAAGACTCACCCTTTTAAATCCAGGTTCCATGCTACCTGAAAGCACAACTACAACTGGTGATTCACTTCCTGTGACACACATCAGTCCTTTCCATATTATCAAAGCTGACGTGACAATCATTCCTGTGAAATAGTCAAACGATGAAACCTTGTAAGCTGGATTGCAGATATGTTTTAACAAATTCACAAATCTGCAAAATATATTCGTTAGGATTTTAGAAACAAAGACGATATTACAAAGAAAGCATGATATATTATCCATATGATTAAACTCACACGACATTTAATTAATGACCAAAGTAGGTCAATGGAACTGGAAAAACACATCAAATAATAACCGCAAAATAAGGAATTCCTAGGGCATTTCCTCAATACACAGATAAAGATAATTTGAGATAAGATATTTTTATTAATGTCCAACAAATGACTAGAAAAGTAGGTCAATGGGACTAAAGGATACATCATACATCCAATGTGAATACAATGTGGGAGTGCAAATCCCACAAAAGCAGCTCCTATATAATGAGAGAAAGATACATGAAAACCGAAAGTAAGGTCTAGGTAAACAATTGACAAGGCTAAGAACTAATTCTATGACTATCTAAGACCAAAAATAAAGTGCATATAACAGTAGCATAGGTGCAGTGATATAATGTGAGAGTGTCCAAGGTAAGAGTTGGACAACTCGATACTAGTCAAAAAGGAGATAGAAATATCTGATGATGAAGGCAATGAGATGAAAGTTTACTGAATCTGATGATCAATGGCGAGGGGGGCAACGGTGCTTGCACTGGTTCACTGTCGGAGCCCTCGAGTACCATAGGGGAATCCATCTATATGACTCTAGGGGTAATGTAGAAGCAAGGAAGCTTAGATCTCCTACCATCCAAGGTCAAAGGAAAGAAAGTCTGAATAGTTCTTGGACTGCTTCGCTGGGGTTGGGAGGCAATCCAACAGGTGAGAGGTGCCCTCCTTTGGATCTGTTTGGAGCTAAACCCTCTGTCACTATGAGGATGCATGGTCCTGCACGTTCGAACCCATCTCAAACATATCAGTCAATCTTCTGGGGGAGGCTAAGAGGAGACTCGAGGTCTCACCACTCTATGATCTGAAGTACTTTAGAACTCAGTTTATCACTTGTTGCTCCAATCTGATGACAGGGCATAACTAAACTTAAAGTAAATATAAAAAGTAATATCATAATAGAATGAGTTGAATCCATAATGGATAAAGTTATAAACCCTATGCAATATAGAATAACCCTGAAGGTACTGAGGTCAAGGAATGGCATAGAAAAGAGAGAGCTGAGGCACTGGTGAATAAATAATGCAGTAATTTCCTTTCAACTCTCAAACACACTTTCCGACATATATGGAGAGCCCATTCTCCTCTTCCAAAGTAAAAAAGGCAATTTTCATCTCATAGTAAATACGAGTTGTGTACTAGACTTAACTCTTGACATCACTTGCTATGAAGACGTCCTATGCACCTAAAAAAAATTGGTAAATCTGTACAAGGAAAACTCAAGCTGCTTGTTGAACTCCATGCATTGATTAAACCAAACAAATTATAGAGATCACTAGAATTTTCCAATGGTTCATAATCATGAGTTTAAACTTTTCATCACTTTTCTCACAATTTTATCAAGAAAGACACATTGTGAAAAATCAAACTTAATGGGGCTTGATTGAACTTCATTACACCTACAGAAAACAAGCAGACAGGACCTTTCAAATCTACCCAGACGGTGCCCTTACTGTATGCCAGCAGACAGCAATCAAAGTCACGGACCACATCTTTAATATAGATTGATTAGGGCAGATAAGAAACTGTTGTCAAATTCGACTATCTTAAGAACCTGAAACAATAGAGTTAGCTTCACAAAGGCCAAAGCAGGGGGAAACCAACCATTTGACTAGTACCAAGCTCTAAGGCATCCACTAGACCAAATATAGCAGTCAAGCACTTTACTTTGCCACTTGCAGCAGATACATGAACTTGACAACCAGTAACTCACCCTCCATATCATCCCTCAATTTGAACCTATCACTTTGAAATATTTTCTGTCCCCTGGTGTTAAGACTTTCGCAGAATTTGTAATGAAGCACTATCTCTTATGATTTATCTAAGTGTCGACAATTTCCAAAACTCATGTTTTCTTTTTATAAATTATTTTGAGAAACACACTATGAGATGGCAAGCTGCACCATATAACAGAGTTCCTGCAGTTTGTATGCCAAATTGTTATGAGAAACACACTATGAGATGGCAAGCTGCACCATATAACAGAGTTCCCGCAGTTTAAATGCCAGGTCTGAGATGTAAGTACTCTATCAAAGTCACCCAGTGCTTGCACTTCAACCATCCTTTTTTGACTTGCCATTCTGGTGGCCCGGACCACACATATGGACACTTGTGGATGGCTTAATAATGTCACAGTAACTGTTTTATGTTTTGACTTTTTGTTGGAATCCGGCAATAAAATTTTGATCAAAAAATGTGAGTTTTCATTGTTTGAAATGCATTTTTAGTGCATAAATTGATTTAGCTCTCTGAAATACATCTGAGGAGCTCATATTGTGCAGACTACACAGCTCAAAGTTGCTATTCCAATAAATCCCTGCTAGATTTCAGGAAAAAATGACCAGAAGATATGCTCAGAGAAGGGCCAAAACATAAAAGAGTTATACATGCTTAATAATTATTCACCTTGCCAACAAACGAAGGCACTTTAGGCCTTTTCAATCTTTATGCATGTTTTGTCAGCTTCAAAGTTTCAAACTATAATACCAACATTTTAGCAGCCCTTGAAAGTACTCATTAATTTGCTTTTTCTTTGAAAGTTTCTTCGAGTTCACCAGCCCTGAAAAGTCAGTAGCTGGACTACTTCCTTCAGATTAGGGGCCCAGTCTAAGGAGCATCTATTCCACCGAATTTGCCAGTACTTACCCCTGGCCTCATACCTTTTGCCGTTCACGAGAAGCAGACAACGGTATGTACAGAAGATTGGTGCAGTCTGGAAAACCTTATGAATTCGTTGAACTCGCCAGTGAACCAAAAGCCCCATCGTCCTTTTCAATGCTCTTGCTTGTTTTGTCAATTGTATATTAATTTATCCACAAGTAGATCTTCCAGATCAGTGTTGTAAAACTCACCAAAAAATTGGTCAGTTTTCCATATTTCGGCAAGTGCAACCAAGAACGATAAATCGCAGCTAAGGAATTGCATTTTTTTGGATAATTCATCAGACTCACATGTGTGTCAAGTGATGCACGGTTTTTTTGGCCATCATGTCGCATGAATATTTTCCTATTAAACCCAGTTTTGGCCCTCATTTTGTTCACTCAAAGCTGTTGATTACAGTTCTGCCAGTGAGAAGTTCCTTTTAGTTTTAGAGGGAAAACTTGGTGATAGTTCTGTGCCACGTAGCAACGAATCGTTTGTGGAGTGGGTGAAAAAGAGATTTTATGCATTTCTCTGTTGTTTTTTGCTTTCAATATTTTTACTGAGTTCGACGATTTTTCCCAAGTCATTCATTGATTACCCTGGTCGAGTTAATCATGAATAAGAGTTTTGCAACATTGTTCCAGATGAACCAGTACATGCCTTGCGATGTTTAAAATGGCATTCTAAGACTACTTGAAAGTGCTTATCGAGTTATCATAGCATTTATTTATTTCATCAGTTATCCCGCATTGTTTTCTGTTAAACAGTTATGCTAGAATATCATAGGTTAAATCCAACTAAAAGCTCTGCTGTTTTCGGTTTCTTCCCCATATGGTCGAAGACCTACTTTCAAGATTTCACAAATTGTTACTGCAATCCAGTCAAAATCTCAAACAAATTGATCTGTCTTTCTTAGAGATGTAGATTATTGCAAAAGCAAAATTTAGTCTAGAAGATATTCTGAAACGGTGATCTCAGTTTCGATTCCGATCCACAAGCCCTGTGAAATTGCAAACCCTACGATATGTGCACTAAAAAAGATAGGTTGACTCTAAATAAATAAAATAAAAAACATGTAAGTTTACATGTTGGAACGATCATTTGAATTCCCAGGCGATAACCCTAGGGATGTTTGCGGAAACCTCAGATAACTTGCGTGCCATGGATGCGAATTTGTTGACCTTGATTTGGGTAAAAGATAACACCAGGAAAATGGAGGTATCAAAAAGCTTGCGGAAACCTCAAATAACTTGCGTGCCATGGATGGGAATTGTTGACCTTGATTTGGGTAAAAAATAACACCAGGAAAATGGAGGTATCAAAAAGCATACCGAGGCTGATGGCCTGCATGACCACCTGTCTAATCTGGAGCGACCGGAGGGATTCGATCGTATCACCTATCATCCCCATTTTTTCACCTCCTCGGCTCTGCTCTCCTCTCTCGACGATGTTCGAGTCTGTGCCTCCGGATCCAAACAACAAAATGAATTATGAGAACATGCGCGTTAAATATTTTATATTTTTTCTGAAATAATTCGTTTGTCCTATATCTATTTTTTCCCCGGATTTACATCTATCTACCAGAAGGGTAATTTTGTGGTATTAGCAACGTAACTATAATATAAATTTAAAAAAATTGGAATAGATTTTTGGCTTTCGTGTTTGATAGGAATTTGGTTAAAAAGTTGGGGATAAAAAAAAATTGCAATAGATTTTTGGTTTTCATGTTCGATAGGAATTCGGGTAAAATTTTAGTTTAACAAGTTTATTGGGTGTGAAATAGTCAATAATTTGTAGGGTTAAGATATTATTTAGGTAAAAGTTATGAATTCAAAATCCCTAAATTTATTTTTTAAATTTTTTATATAAATTATTTTATTTAGATAGATTAATTTAATTTTATTGGAATATATTTTTTCCCTGTCATTTTTTGAAAAAAAATATATATATATATATATATATATATATAAAAGTTAAATCAAAATTATTTATATTTATCTCTTTTGTGAAGTCATCATTGAATATCCTAGGATAATCATCAATTATATGCACACGTCACCTCTTCGTCGCCCATTTAACAAGAAATAAATAGATGTCAACGTGAGTGGTTTGGGTGTTATCATTAGAGGAATTCTAAGTTTTTTCATTCTCCACCTACTTCCCACCATGATTAAGTCTACAATTAATATCTAATGCAATTTCATAGTATGTCATCTAGTAGGGATGGCAGGAGGAGGAGGGGTCTTGTATAACCCCAAAGGAAATCGTGTTAAGAGGTATGCATGGGGATTGGGACAAATGACAAACAATCAGATAGAAATGCGTGGATTGTTGCAAGGTCTAATACTAGGCAAAGCCACACAAGTGTCCAACATAAAAATCTTGGAGGACTCACTTATCATTATTCAACACTTATGTAAATGAACTTCGTCCAAGGAAAAACATTTGGAGAACATATTGAAGAGAATAAAGAGGATTCTCGAAGACATTCCACACAAAAAGTGCTTTCACATACTAAGAAGTCAAAATGAAGAAGTTGATGATTGTGTTTAATCAAGCTTTCCAACTTCAGTGATGGCAATTAGAAGTAAATGGAGATTTGGGATGGTGGAACCTACTGTGATCCTAAAGGATTGACATTATTTGTGGACGAAAATATGAGTTATTTTTCCTTACTAATAAATTATTGTAGGGACCGCAACAATCAAATAAATGTTTGGGGATGGCGTCATTATAAAATTTGGTAAGGGGGACTGACTATTGTCATGGCATCTCCATTATGTTTGGTACACGCAGATGACAGAAAGTCACATCTTATATTAGGGATAGAGACAATTTGAAGGACGCAATGCATAGAAGACAAAGGACAACCACACTTGGTGATGATGCCATTCAGGGGGAGGCATTTATGAAGAATAATGTTGTGATTATGTAGGACTAATGTGGGATTTGGGTGATAGCATGTGAATTGACATCGAAGTAGCATAACATACCACTAAATATTTCCATTTTGGGATGTAAGCTAAGGACAAGAAGCCGAAGGAAGCGCGGAATAATTTGACAAGTTCCATGGAATATACCCAACAGGCACCTTGGTGAGTCATCTTGCTATGTGATAATTCAATTACAAGTTGGCTTTTGGCCTTGTTTGGGGTTATGGATAAATAGCAATAATACTTGTGGTGTCGTTATAGCTTTTAGTAGGGTTGGCTTCTGGTTACAATGGATGCAACGAAAGTACTGGGAATCTAGCATGTTTGTAACCCAATGGTGAAGCTCTGCCATAAGGGTATGTGTTTGGCTTTCAAATGGACATCTTAGATTGAAATTTGTTAAAGGAAGAAGCGCTCGGTTGACGTATAGAACTTAGCGCTAGTCTCATAGCTTGACAATCTTTGGGAATCAAGGAGAGGCATGTGGCTAGCCCTATTTAGTCTCTACTTGTGAATTCGGGCTATATCCTATTTTAAGGCCCTTCTCTGTAATCGAAGTACTAAGAGGATGCATAGCTTATGCAGAGCAAGATAACAAATGTAGATCAAGGGAGGGAAAGGCATATTATGTTTATGGGCTGAGTTCCTTTAAGAACAATGAACCAAATTGGGAAACTCATAATTGCATTAAGCAAGGCTTGAGTGGAGTAGTGACAAAGGGTATTCCCTATTGTAGACTAATTTGGCTTCCAGAGGTGGGGGTATTATGGGAAATTACGGGTTGTAGTTTCCTTTTCAGGAATGATTAGCTCACAATGAGGTGTGGCAGAGAGAATGACTTTGGCACCAACAATCAAGAAAGGCGCACTAATTGCAAGTGCAAGCAAAGGGTCACTCAGTTATCAAAGAAAATGGATGACTTCCAACTTGATTTGATGGTGATGAAAATGAAATTGAAGGAGTGACTTGAGGAAAATGTCAATGTGGTGGAGGAGGTACAAAATTTGAAAGAAAAGTCAACCAAGAAAGAGGATGAGTCAGAGGCTCTTCATAAGCATTGTTGACTTGTAGGAACAAGTTAAACTTTTGTACAACAACCTCAATGTATCCAGTTCTGCGAGTTGTAAAGAACTACAAAAGTGTCTAGACCTCAACAAGCCATTGATAGAGGAAGATGACGATTTAAAATAATATGTGTATTGCTACAAATTTTGTCTTTTATTATGAAGTTATTGTAGGTTGTATACCTATAAGAATGTAATTAATTTTGAAAAAATATGTAGTCCCTCATAAGAGTTAGTCGTTAATACCAAACAAAGGGATTAGATGGAAAAAGAACAAGAATGTAATACATTTCCTAAGTACTTGTTGTGACCAATCACATATTTAGTAATATATGTAAATACTCACTCTTGTTAAAAAAACAAAAAATCGTACATTGTTTGGCATCCCGTGCCTCGAGTGCTACAATTCTCAACACATGATTTGTTAAAGGAGGCATTATTTCTTTTCTCCCTCCATGAGAGCTTTAACCAGGCAAGAGGTGTTGTTTTTAAGTGGATTAAGCAAATCAATACTTTGTTTCTTTGTTTTGAAATCCCACATTTTCCTTTGCATTTTCAATTTTGAAGCTTTCCTTATAGGCCTTCTCTATTTCTAACCTCTATCACTTGATTTCCTCTATGTGCCCAGAGATTATTTCCGTTCATCCCTTCCCAATGCATGGATTCGTAGGGCTTGCTACTCTTGGTTGCTTGTTTCCTCTTATTTTCCCCTCGTTGATCTCCTCGCACCGTTGTGCTACTCTCAGGCCCTCACTTCTACATTTCCTTTAGCTTCCCTATATTGTCTTCATATCGGACGCCTCTTGCTCTTGCACTCTCATCATCCCCTTCTCCTGTGTTCAACCCCTACTGTTATTTGACTAAGCAGTGTAGCCTCTCCCTCCCTCTCTCTTACCAGTTTCATTGCAATGTCTCAAAGGGACTCTGCACTCTTAGGCTTAAACACTAGTAGATGTGAGCCCTATCCACACACTTGTGCTTAAGCTAGTGTCGAGGAAACAACTCATGAGTACAATGAGCTCACTCCTCACTCTGTACATGAGAAATTGGAAGTGGCTAAACGTGAAGCTCGTGTCAAAAGAAGGTTTATGTATGATATATAGTTAAAAGAAAACGTGGGACAATGGGTTCCAGATATGGGAAACACCCATACTAGGAAAACCCAGTACATGCAAAGAGTGGACATATATTGGCAACTAAAAATGATACTAGAAAAGGAGGCGGTAGAAAGAATGAAGTCCACGAGGAGATTCTTCTCTGCATCGACACTCTACAACAACAACTAATCAAAATGGACAACAAAATTTTAATATTTGCCAAGAAATTGACAAACCTGAAATTTCACAACAATGAAGAGGATGATCAACCCCCTATCCCCTTCTAGGTGGGCTTCCCTAATAGATAAATATGTTTATAATTTTTGCCTAAGGCTTCTTATTTCAACTTGAGGTGGATGAGTGTAGATTTTCATGTAGATTCACAACTTGTGTAATTTCCTAAAACACAAGACAAGAATCTACTCTACTCTTTACAGTGGAAGCCCATAAAGATCGATGAAAACAGTAATCGACAAGAAGAAGATAATCAATGGCACATAACGCAATATGTACTCGAGGAAAGCCACAGCTCAAAACCCCTACTATCTATATTTCATTAATCATAAATCCAAGATGAGAATGCAATGCTTGTTCTCACAAGAACGATCCCTGCACAAGTATAATCAACTCTCAGCTACCAAGCTAGCTCAAGCTAAAACCTTAGCCTATTCTGCAACTCTCCAAGCCCTTATTTCCTTGCGCCATTCCTGGTCAAAGAATCTGGATGAATATAATATGCTCTGCTCAACCTTGAACTCAACCTACACAAATATTTCCTAACCTTTGCCTGATGACTTCCTTTGGCCAATACTTAGACAAATTCCTAACCTTCAAGCTTCTGATTCATTGCACAACTCCTAAGGGAATTAGCCTATATTTAAAGGGAAATTCCTCATTCATAACTGCGCAATCCAACCATAGGTCCTCAACTGATTGTATGCACCATCTATACAACTCGTAAAATTATACAAATGATAGTACATTGTCCCTGCACTCTAATCTCAACGGGGTCTTCCTCTGAACTGGCATGCATGAGTTTCTCATGAGTGAATCTTTAGTTAGTTGGAGTAGCACTGAGGATGCAGCAATGCACCAACTCACTACTAGACCTCTACTAATTCCACAAACAGTTAGAACTAGTTTAACTGACTATAACTCAGTCAATCTAAGTTATCTAATTACAACTCAAATAAACTCAATTTGGACCCATAAAACTTAGGGATCACACTTACATGACTCCAGATAGACTTCCAACTCGAAATTCCTAAGTTAATTAAATCAACTTAACTTAGTTTAATTATTGCAAGTTGTTTTTTTTTTCCATAAGAAAAATCCTAATTTATTAATAATAACAAAATTACATTTTGTAGATGCAAAATCGCATATGCAAAAGCAGATCAAAAGACTGTTGTCAAAAGAAAAGCCAGAAAGTAGAAATTAATGTACAATTGGGAAAATTTATGTTTTTCTCCCTTTTTTCTTCTCAACCTTTCGCCACTCCCCTTGAGTTGGTGAGGATGAAAAAAGTACTAGAGAAGTGCCCTCCACAGGGAGAGGATTGTCCTTGTCTGAATCAGAGTGGTCTAAAGAATGATGTCTTTTGTCTCCACTGGTGTCCGTTATGTCTGGTATCTTCTTCGGCAAAGAGTCCATGAGATCCTATGTTACAAATTCCTTAGTTCCTGGCGCCTTGTGTGTCTTGGGAATGGTTTCCTTAGCTACCTTCTCAATTGGGCCATCATCAGGAACTGGTGGAGGGATAGTTGCCTCCTCATCCTTTGCTGCTTCATATAGATTCACTGTGCGTTGCCAACCTCTTGGTTTTCGTGATTGCTTCTTATTTCTTCTGGTGTCTTTTTTTACTTCTGCGCAGTTACTGAGAAGGTGATCTGTTTGTTGACAACCACGACACTTGAATGCCGTATTCTCATAATCTAATGGTTGTTTCCACTGTGTGTTGTTATGGACCAGAATTATGATGTTAGGTTAACCTTGACTAAGGTCTACCTCTACACAAATTCTCGCAAAAGTATGTATGCCTCTTGAAACTCTTTCCATGTCAATCTTGAGGTATTTTCCTATCGCATTCCCCATTGCTTCAAAGAATCTGGATAGCCAAAAATGTAGCGGGAGGTTGTGTATCTTGACCCATACCGGCATTTTGGAAACCACCATAGTAGTGGCATCAAAACCTGGGAACCATGGAATCATGAAGAGTCTTGCATTGCCCCAGAACCATGGACCCTCGTGGAGGACATATTCCCCTTCCTTGACTGTGTCGAAACTGACAATAAAAAAACCTTTGGAGCATAAATGGAGGTCACAATTTGTTTTCCATGTGGAGAAGATCCATTGTTGTAAGGCATTTGTTTTGGGCCAAAATTATTGCAAGTTATTATGAGAAAAGAATTACTATTAAATTCAAAGACAAATTAAGTTGGAATTTCTAGATGTTATTTTTTAACATTTATTTTTTTAGTTTCAACACTCTCTCTCAACAAGAAAGGAATTCAACTCTATCCCGATCCTGAACCTTTGGAATGTTCTACATGCAACATTTCTCTTTAGCGTTGTTGCTACAACAACTCCTGAAACTGAAAAAACATCCAACCCAAATCAATATGATGCATTTGTCATCAAAGTCTCTGACTGCTACTGCCTATATCGACTAAAAATTTTGCGCTTCTGCTGACTCTGCCTTTCTGCAATGTTGTGAACTCTTCTCTACGCTCTTCAATATTTGACTACTTTAGCCTCCGTCACTCTGATCTCTGACTGTATCAACTGCCATTGATTCCTCCTGCTACAATGTACTTTGGGCTCCTGTAGCAAGGTACGATCCATAAGATAAAACCTCTCAATGGACCCTACCCAATTTTAGCCCTCTTAGGACTATCACTTCACATCACGCCACCTCACACCTAGAGGTACGGTTGCATGTGCTCCCTCTGCTCACTTGGCTCGAAACTTCACCCTACTGGAGGTCTTTGCATGAGTGGATGCCTCCACTCGGTCTCCTCTCTGCTTCTCCAATTGTGGCTGCTCCACAATTGTCTGAGACTACTTCTGAGGCTTCTTCTAGGGCTGCATGTTGAGAGGTAATTGTAATATTCCTAACCCAAAATATTCCTCAAACCCCAACAAAAACTCCAACCAAATATGTGCAAATGATATAATAACCCAGAAGTGATAAAATAACCGTGGAACATCATATAATAATGTAAACCGGAAATATAAGCAGATACACAAGAAATACAGGGAGAAATGCTAAGCCATTTTATTATGCTGAGCAATAAATGAGTACAATATATGATTAGATAGATGGCACCTCAACTTTCAGAAGGGAAGTGAAGAAATACTCTCAGAATGACAAGAATGGCCTCTCTGCGTGGATGTTGCTACTGTGCTGCTGCTGCTGCTAGAAAACAAATGATGATTTGGGGCTGCTTCGCTCCACAAAAAAGCTGAAACTCTGGATTCGGGCTGTACTCAAGAAACTCAGAAAAACCCAGAAAGCTTTCCTGGAATGGCCTCACACTGATCTGCGTCCCAGCTGTTGGAAAATTGTCGTGCTATTGCTGATGCTGGAAATCGAATTAGGATTTGGGGCTGCTCCCCTCCTCATAAAAGGCTGAAACTCTCGAATCAGACTCTACTCAAGAAACCCAGGAAAAACCCAAAAAGCTTTTCTGAAATGGCTGACCCCCGAAAATCACCCCCTTGGGGTTCTGCGCAGTTCCTCAAAGGCGCTGATGAAACTGCTGTTGAAATGCTAATGAAACTACTGTTGGAATGCCAATGGAAATACCTTGCCCGAGCAGGCATTCGAAGTCCCCCAGGGCTAAGGGTGAGTTCTCTGAACGGAGACACTCAATGCACTAAACAGTGCTACAGACTAGCTAAACAGCCAGCGTGCTCTAAGTCGAAATGACTATCACAAATGCTCATAACCAGAATGATCCCAAATGAGGGGGTTCCTCTCTATTTTATAGTCTCTGCCTCTCATAATCCTTAGGCTCACTTTCTCCTGCGTGATCCCCTTCTTTCCATGTGCTCCTTCCCTCCTGCGCAGTCCCTCCATGTGTCTGCGTGGGCCCCATTTCTGCGTCCCCCTTTGGCCCCCTTGGTTCCCCCTTAAGTCACAACGTTATGCTACCTAGGAAGTGAATTTTTATTCTAAAGTGAGTTATGTTCCCCCTTCCTCACTTTTTATTTACAAATAACTATAGAAGGCAAAAATCGAACAAAATCGAATATTCCAATTAGCCATAGCTAATTACGAATATTACATCTAAACTGTAGGTCCTGACTGTGTCAAAGAGACTTGAGGAATTTGCACTGATGTAGGGATAGTAGAAATGGAAGCTACATATACTCCATAAACAAGTGTTATAGGTTGAACAGAAGTTGCAGTAGTTTGAGGCGGAGTCTGAGGTGTGCTAGGCCCATGCTGCAGAACTAAACTAGGTGCAGGGATTTGAACAGTAGGTTGGACATGTTGCTGGGCTGGACCAGAAACCAAAGGCTATCCATGTTGATTAGGTAACTGCACATTAGGTTTCATAGTCTGTTGAGTTTGAGATCGATTCCACACCATGTTCATTCCGGGGTATGAACCCATAAAAGGTTGTGCATATGGAGGACCACAACCTGGTTGAACGTAGGGCTAATAATTAAGCAGTACATTTCTAGCTCCTTGTAAAAATGATTGACCAAAAGGCGGTTGGAAACCTTGAGTTGGGTACTGAACTTGAGGTTGATAACCCTGAGGCAGGTACTGAATCTAGGGTTGTTAAGCATCCTGAGGAATATACTGAGTCTGGGGTTGACCTTGGGGTATGTACTGTCCTGAAGGTTAAAAACCTGGAGGTAGTCCCCCAGGCAGTAACTAGCTACCTTGAGGTTGCCCCCCAGGCGGTAATTGACTAACTTGGGGTTGCCCCCCAGGCGGTAACTGACTACCTTGAGTTTGCCCCCTAGGCAGTAACTGACTACCTTAGGATTTCCCCCTAGATAGTAACTGACTACCTTGAGGTTGAGGATTTGGAATACTACCAGACATCATAAGGATTTGCTTTGCGTTCAACGTTTGAGTTCCTTTACTACCAGATGATAACTCTCGTTCAGTCGGTCGAGAAGTTGCTCCTGAAAAAGCACCAGAGAGTGACTGGTACCCCAAAGGAACAGAAGGATCGTCGTATAAAAATGTTTCCGGTGATTGGGAAAACATAAATGATTGTCTTGGCATGATCGATGAAGGATAATAACCTCTTGGTGTAGGATGAAAAGGAGTTCGAGGTGGTGAAAAACTAAGACCCGGGTTTTCTAAAAAATTGTCAATGACAAATACCAAGCGTCACTCCTAAAAGGACTGTAGAATATTGATTCACGCTCCCTAAGATTTAAAGTCTGTTGGTTTTCAGGAAGAGTTACGTCTTCGTTTGGATTGACAACTTCTTCAATAGAAATGAGGCCAGAAGGAAGATTTTGAGTAATGATATTTCTTACCCTAGGTGAACCAGGATCACTAGAAGTTGGAGTAACAAATCCTGAAGATGGTTCCAAAACAGCAGGTTCAATCTCAGGCTCAGAAATTTCAAGTGCTTCAGCTAATTCATTGGAAGGAGAAATACTACCAATAACTTCAAAAAATGAAATTGGCTCTTGAATATACTCTGTTGTTTGTATTTGATAATCAGGATGAATAATTAGAGATGACTCTCCGGCTTCTAGTGATCCAACTCTACTGTCACTAGGTGATACCAGAGCTCGCAGCCCTTCAAGTTGGCTTAGTGTATACTCAGGAGGTTTCCCCTAAAGTCCACGAGATTGTCTCGGTAATTCGGCCACGATTAAATATTAATTAATCACACGCAAACAAAGAAAATTTCAATAAAAACACCTAAAGTCTCTAAAGAAACAAATAGCTGAATAACACACCTAAAAAATCTAAGAGTTCAAACCACGCACAAACAGTAACTTCCCATACTAAAAGCACTAGTTGGTGATGAAATCCAACTTAGTAGAAGTTTAATACAGAAAGGGCGGTTGGAACATTTACCCCGACAACCTGCTTAATGAAACAGACTGGCACAAGTTTCTTCACAAAACCATCTCGAGTGAAGAGAACCCCCCAGAGAGTCTAAGTGAGTCTAGTCGACATCTACCCCAGGTACAGTGAGATCTTTCCTTCATCATCACCTTAGGAAATAATCTTAAGTTTATGGACACTAAGGTTACCAACAACAAAAAATACAACTGGGGGAACAGTCTATGATCCGATTCTACGCGGAAAAGCAGAGTAACAAAGCTCAATCCCCTTGAAGGCTCCTCGACATGGTAAATCCGAGGTTTATCGACAAGTGACCCATGCTCCTCGAGAATGGTTAATCCAAGGTTTACCATTTATAATACGTGTAGATCTTCTATCGTTCCCAATGAAACAGAATTGATTGTCTCAAAGGTTCGGACATGGTCTCGTGATTGACTCCTTTAAGAGAAGCTTCCCAGAATGTATCAATTACAATTGGATTTATTTCCTACCGCAAGATGTATCTACTTGTTTGTTTAACTATCTTGGAGAGTTAATTACTCCCTACTTCAAGATACTAACCTAAGCTATATTGGTGATAAGAGCCCTACAAATAGAAAAAATTACTAGATTAATTTTAATTAAGCGTTGCTTTTATGGGTTGTTCTTCAAGTCAATAGGTATGGAAATGAACCTTTGATGGTGTGAAGACTCGACTCCAAACACACTAAAAAAAATGCACCTAAAATAATAAGCAATTCGTTTTTCTTTCAGAAATTCTAGCTAAAAGAAAGAGTTCGAGAATGCAATTCTTTAAGAAACAATTCGTTCTTTCAACATGGAAATGGAAAGAAAATATTTTTGTTTTTTAATAAGAACTCAAAACGAGACAAATAATTAATGCTCACAATAAATCCCTTTCACTTTTCAAAACTCAAAACTACAAAAAAACAATTTGCTCAAAAGAGATCTACAAGTTCTAGAAAAACACTCCAAACTACAAAAAACTAATTTTGAGATCTAAAACTTTAAAAATCTAATTGAATAAAAGATTCAATTCTTTTTTGAAGACGTTTTACTTAGTTGTTCAATAAACTAAGGATTCATTTGCACATAATAACAAACCAATAAAAAACATCCAGATATGTTTTCTTTTGTAAAAATGAAATTCAGAACTTATAACAAAGTTTGTTCAAAGATTTGCAACGAAAAAACTAAATCTATTCGTCACAAAGGATAGATTTCACAACCAATTCAGATTCATCAAGAAGACGAAAAGACACCAGAGTGATCTAAGGTTTCTCAAGCTTCTGGTCTTTGAGTCATTACAGAGACAGTGAAAACCAGTTCAACCATGCAAAACTTCTAGAAAATCATTCAAAACAAAATGATATCGGAACTCACTCACAAGAGATTTTTGACAGGAAAAATATAGATCTGGGTAGACACTAAAAATCCTAAATCAAACCTAAACTTAACTGGAAGAAGATATCTTAATTTTTTCAAAAAAATTTACAGGGTCCGCAGGCTCCAGAAGCAACAAGTGCGGTCTCGCACTGTTTACTCAAGGAAATGCGGAGATGTTCACATAGTCTGTGAAGATAAAGTGCGGTCCCCTGAAAACTTCACAAAAAACAAAAATACTTCAAGATTTTTGAAAACTACCCAAGCCAGTGTACATCAATCAAAAACAAGAAAAAACAATTTTCTCAAGTCAAAACAAAGGAGAACCAAAAATCAAATAATTTCCCTAGCAGAGTCGCCAATTTGTTGGTCGGATAAATCGAT
Organism: Pinus taeda; assembly: GCA_000404065.3. Taxonomy (NCBI): domain Eukaryota; kingdom Viridiplantae; phylum Streptophyta; class Pinopsida; order Pinales; family Pinaceae; genus Pinus; species Pinus taeda. The sequence goes on along the minus strand of APFE030906985.1, from coordinate 60,784 downwards.
ATTGCGGACAAGACCGATCTCCCTAGTATCAAAAGATATTCTAGCAATAAACAAACAAATAAACCTATCTTTATCTAAACATATGTGATGTATAAGTAAATACTGCAAAGGTGTTAAGATCCTACCTTAGATCCAGTGCTTGTTCGTAGTAGTCATCCTCCAATCATTCGAAAGAGTTATCTTTGAAGACCTGCAATCACAAACAAGCAAACATTAAATAGCACCTGCATAGTAAATATTATAAATCATGCCTATTATGGCAATCAAGGAATCCATAAAATAAACAATGAATTAACAGCTTATTGAAAAAAACAAATATATTGTATTAACTTTGAATAGTAGAACTTTACAACCTTTTCAGCCTTGATGTTGAACAAGTTCTTCCTAGGGTCGGAAACATGAATTTCCTTTACTTTGACAAGTCTTGCACTCTTCCAAATGAGATTCATATAGGTATGTAATCTCTCCTCATAAAAACTCGACTAAAGAAGACTAAGTTCCAACAACATTTTAACTCCCACCAGTTAACCAGCTCAATGCTTCTTTTTATAGTGCAAAGGAGGAAGTTACAGTTCCACCTATGAAGGGATAAAATCCTCCTTCAAAGGAATAAGCTCTTCACATCAAGGGATTAGCTCCTTAAAGTATGGGTTACATGAAACTTAAAAGAGCGAACTTGCACCTCAAGGTTCCTTCTAAAAGCTTCTAGAAATAACTGAAAGTGAGTTTTTTCATAATATACTTGCGCCTTTTTAACTTTTATAGGGGTCTGCACCTTTAACACAGAGACAGTACGATCAAGTGCGCCAGAGACATGACCATTAGGTGCGGGACCGCGGGTAAGACAAAGAGAAAGTGCGGAACCAAAGTTTTAAAAACTTTAGAGAGCTTTTCTCTTATTTTCAAGACTTGACATGAGGAACTGATGTTTTAGACTTACAGAGGAGGAAAGTATGAGTGGTAATTAACTCACACATATAGCAGAATGTCAAGGTGACAATTTTCAATGCAACAAAATCCCAAGGAATCTCTGTCTTTTTTCCCACTTTCGGAACCAGGCATAAGCCTCCCCAACCTGTATCTTAGTCCAAGGCTTGCGCTCGACTTAGACCTCATCTGCCCCAAGACAGGTATCCGGTACGATCAATGACTCCAGGCATCTCGCAAGATTGGCCCACTCCCTCCACAAATCACTAAGGCGCAAAACCCCAGGCATCGAAGTCCTTACACCCCCACCAAATTTCGGCATCCCAATCCAATAACAAGCACCTAGCCTAGAACATCTGGGACTTGGCCTCCTCAAGATGGTCCCATAGCCCTTCAAGAGCTACACAAGACAAAGGAACCAATGGCATATGTAGTGTTGATTGAGTTTGTCCCCAGCCCATATGGTGTTACTTATTCTCCCTCCTGCATATGGGCTCGCACGAGATCATCAAATCAACCGGCCCTATTGGCCCATTTGTGGAGTCCTGTCAATCATCACACCTCAATATGCAACCAATGCATTAACTACACCATCATAGTATCATAGAAAATAATCCACATGCCAAGTTTTGCACGTCACCATGAGAACATTCATCATTGTTAATCGCATCATTATGAATAATAACGAACTGCATGCTCATGCATGTCATAAATTTGTACACAACTATCACATGCTTCACCTCTTGAAATACCATCATAAGTTATAACATCAACATATTTGCATCAAAGACATATCATGACTTCACATAATAAATGAACCATATGTCAATAAACCTCATATTATAGCATCATAATTCCTATGCCACGTTATGCATATCATATCCATCATGAGTATTCAACATTAAATACCTATCATCACGTGGTAAATGAATATGTCAATATACCTCGACATAATATCATAATGCTTGTGCATATCATCATCATCATAAGGATACATCATCACTATAAGAACCACATGTGCATGATTATCCTCCTACCATTATATCACAAAACCTCATGTAACATTATACTCAACATCATAACAGTTAATTAAACTAAACTGAAATCATAGTGTACGACTTAAATGTATCATAAAGTTTAAACAATAAAACGTGATTTAGATGCTCCATAAAAGCATCTGTCTTAACTAAATAAGCATTCATAATTAGTTCACCACAACAATTAAAATAAACTTAAAAAATAAATAAATAAATAAATAAATCTTAAATAATCTTCGTATTTATTATTCACAACTAATATTCAAAAAATCTACATCACAAAAAATAAACTATCAAATAACAAAAACAAAATAAACTATAAATAATCTTTAAAAATTAACCTCCACTCTTCCTCATCTTCATCTTTAAATCCGGACTCTTAATGTAATTAAGAATAATCCTTTAAAAAAATTAACCTCCACTCTTCCTCATCTTCATCTTTATAACTTGACCCTTATATTGCATTAAAAGAAATAAACTTATAACTAAATAAAAACACTTTTAGATTATGCTTTAACACCCCCAACAAATGATAAATGTCCTATCCACCCCATAAAATATGATAAATTTTACTATATTCAAAAAAAATATAAAATCTTTTTTTATTATACAACGTGAGTGTCAAATTCTTTTTTCTAAATATGATGTGATTTTATAATATTAAAATTTGGAACACTACGGAAACAAGTTACTACAGGTAAATAAATGCATTGAAAATTTCCGGGTTGAGTTCATTAACGCAATCATTTACACAACCCCGGGTTTGTAAGATTGTACCATGCGTCAAAAGAGAGCATCCGTGTTCGTGAAAATTTACAAACAAAAGAAAGCATAAATTACACGTCAGTGGGGAACCTTGCGGACAGTGGGCTTTCATACCAGAGGTGGGCCCAAGAGAAACGGTCACAAAGAAATTATCCAAAACCGTTAATGTGTCTCCTTCCAAGTTGGCCCTCGTGTCCGCGATGCCACCATCTTGTCCTTAAGCCAACTACTTATTTATACAATTGTTTGGAAATAATAACTTTTAAGTTTATAATAAATAGTATTTATTTATTTTTTAATAATCTACATAGGAAAGAAAAAGAAAAGTAAAGTTTGTATTTATTTCTCTCCAATTTAGTTTAATTAAATTAAACAATTTAGTATTTTTCTCTAAAATTTTATCTTGAGGTCACATAAAGTTGAATTCCGCTCTGATACCATATGTAACAGCTTTGAAATTAAAACATGTAATTAATTAGATAAATCATGCGATTTATAATCAACACGCAATTTATCAACTAATTGACGTCAAATTTCAATAAATGAGTAGAGACTACTGACCTGTGGCAATGATGCTTTTCACTTGTGATTTCAGGGTTGAATGCTAGTTGAATTCTGCTAACTCCAACAAAGTTTTGGGGACGACTCTCCACCCAACCATAGGCTCAATTGCACAAAATCTTGCTACAACTGGCCACTCCCGAGCCCTCAATCAACGTTCTACTGCCAAAGAATCATTTGTCTAACAACATTATTTTCCCAAGAGAATGGATCATGAAATGCTTCTCATCTTCCTCACCATCTATTAAATAGAGCAAACCTTGGAAAGAGAACCACATGCACACACTCCATGTGTCAACATGCAACTTTATTGCTCTCTTGTTTTATTCTTTTGTTTTTATTTTTTGATAGCTTCACTGATTTTTACTGCTTTCTTGTTTTATTTCTATTTATATTTATTTAGAGCTTTGGTATTGTTATTTATTATTTTATTATCTTTCATTATTTATTTACTATTATTATTTTTTTTTATTTTCTTGTATTTTAATATTGTATTATATTATTTATTATTATTATTTATTTTTCTTGTTTTATTCTATTTATATTTATTTAGAGCTTTAGTATTGTTATTTATTATTTTATTATTTCTTATTATTTATTTGCTATTATTATTTTTATTTATTGTTTATTATTTATATTTTTTTGTATTTAATATATTATATTATTTATTTATTATTTATTATTAAGGGATATTACACTTGTGATGTGGAATTACTTACAATTTTATTCCTTAATTTAATTCAAAGACAAATTAAATTAAGATTTTCTTGTTGCATTTTCAACAAAAAAATTAAGAAATAACTTAATAAATAGAAAGGAAAAAATTTATCAGTTTTTCATAAAAGTTAAAAATTTCTTATAAAGTTTGAACTTAAAAGAAGAAAAAAAAATAACCCTTATAAATAATTTATTAAATTCATGCAAAATTTCTTTAAATTCATACAAAATTCCTTCAGCAAATGATAATATCAAGCTATTATTAAAAAATTTGTAAGTATTTGCAAAACCACTAAATTAATGTAAATTATATAATTTTCAATTGGTGTTTAAATGTTTTCACATTTCATATTACTTATTATACAAACCATATTATAGATGGTAAGATTATTAATAAGTAAATAAATTTATGATATTGAAGTTTATGGAAATAAACTACCTTAGAGATTTTTATTTCAACATTTAAGTAGAGTAAATCCACAGCGTAAAATAAAAATCTCTCATTCAATTTAGTTTGCGAAGATATAACATAAAAATAGCTCAGAGTAAAGTTGCATGTTACAATATAAATTACTTTCTCAAAATTATTTTTTTGGTTATTAAATCCAAATTCATACATTACAAAATTTAAAATATTTCAATATTTTTTATATATGAATTTGGACTTGAAAACCAAAACAATGATTTTGATAAACTATTTTATATTCTAGCATGCAATTTTTTTACTTTTGATCTTATATCTTCTCAAACTAATAGAGTAAGAGATTTTTATTTTACACTTGACATCTACTCTCAAATGTTGGAATAAAAATCTTCACGCAATTTATTTCCAAAAACTTCAATATCATAAATGTTTTTACTTATTAATAATTTTACCATCTATAATATGGTTTGTATAATAAATTATATGCAATGTGAAAACACTAAAATACCAACAGAAAATTATATAGTTTACAGTAAATTAGTGGTTTTGCACATACTTACAAATTCTTTAATAATGGCTTGATGTTATCCTTTGTTTGAAAGAAATTTTGCATTAATTTAAAGAATTTAATAAATTATTTATATCTGTTATTTTTTTCTTTTTAAGTTTAGATTTTATAAAAAAAAACTCTCTAAGTTCTATGAACAAATGATAATTTCATTCCTTACTATTTATTAAGTTATTTCTTAATTTTCATAGCTTGATCGAGCCATTTTTTTATTTTGTGCCCAACGGGAAATTTCATAAAAATGGCTCAATCAATCCCATTATTCGATCGAGCCCTTAGCTCAATCAAGTTCCTAAATAACCTCGGGTTACATAGGAGCTTGATCGAGGGTTTGTTTTAATGTTCAATTGAGCAATCTCTAAACCCTCAAATAACTCAATCAAGGGCTCAAATATTGCTCGGTCGAGCTGCTTTTTTTAACCCACAACTTGCCTTCGCTTGCCAAAAAGTGTAACCCAACTTCATGCATAGACTTGCATACTAACTCAAACTAGAAATACATCTCAAGGAAGTTTGAGTACTCTAAGAATATCAATTGCTTGACAAGAATTACTAACTCCTTAGGGATATCTCCTAGGTTCTATTTATACTAAAAGGTTATGTCCATCAACCCTCTAATCATTCCTTGATTCAAGGGCTTGTGCCTCTAAGATCCCTAAAATTAGGTTTCTCAATTTTAAGGATCAAATCCTTTGATAGATTGTCTCTCTTTGAGTCAACAATTTGAATGAACCATGTAAGTTTGGTCTCTTGAAGGTTTAGTATATTTCAAAGGTGGATAAGGGAGCACAATCCCCCTTTTTCCTCATACCATGTTAGAGTAGGAATCCTCCATCGATTCAACCTACTTGGAACATGGTTTGATGTAGCATGTAGATATCCACAAAATAATGAAAACAAGAGCTAAACTAAGACACAACACACACTTCATCATAAAACATATTCCATTCATCAATTACTTGCATAAAACTATATACTTCAATTAATCATGGTCAAAGAGAGGTTTATGAGGTATAAATTGGTAAAAATGTCTCAAAAATAGGCCTCATGATCTACAATGGAGAGGCTCGTTAATGTCAACCTTATACATTAAGATAGAGAGAGGAAACATGGTGCTCTTTATAGTTGTTAGTGACCACTCTTTTAGTAGCCATATTTTTATTTTTAACTTTTGGGTGCACTCTTCAATATTGGTTGATCACTCAAACAGGAACAAACACCACATTTGCATTAGGGACACTAAAGTCAATATAATCCACTATTTCAAAAGGAAAATCAGGGAAGCTATTGAGATTGAAAAACATCTCAACAATAATAATCATGATGATGTTTAGAAAATCAATAAGAATTGGGCTTTTACTATTATAGCATCTTTCAGCACTCTTGTAGACTAGATGCTCTTGTATGGCATGGGTAGCTTCCTTTCCCTTGCAGACTTGACTTGATCCTAAAAATAATAAAAAAACAAAATCCATACACGACTCTACCCACTACAAAAGCACATACATTCGCAGTTCCTATGAACTATATCTATGTACAACATTTTAAAATTTGAAAAAATAAATAAAATAAACTTTTTTTCAGGCAGGGTTTACGGGTTTTATTGTAAGCCCACCTATAGGACCCTATGGCCTAACTGAAATAACCAATTTGAGGTGGTATATATACACCCCTTGGGTAGGCCTAATAGAGATCATATGAGAGGTATCAATACTATACCCAAATTCCCCCAGAGAAAATTTGCGTTTTTCATGTGCCTCCTGCACTCCCAGTCTATAGGAAACCTTTGTTTCCTTGCAAATATGTGCAGTTCTCTTATCTAGCATCTCCTCTGCATTTATTATAGAGGAAGTCTATGTGGCTCAGGTTGGACGGATCCAGAAGAAGGTTTAGTCAATACCTTTGGCTTGGATCAGGTTGTAGGTTTCCTATACTGGTTGTTATTCATTAATAAAGAAGCTCATGTCTTGTTCCCTAAATATCTTGTCATCTTATGAATGTTAACTTATCTTGTTATTTATGATGATCTAACATAACTATATGTATGTACTTTGAATTCTATTATCTATCTGTGCTTCTGTAATTTATTTACAAGTCTGCACATTTTGGAAGAAGCAAAGGGTTTGGACTCTATGTGATCTAATTCAAACATAGGATCCTCAGGTATCACTGTTATCAAAAATTTTGTGAATTCAATTGTTTGACATACTTGCATGAGTGTTCTTTATCTTTTTCCTATTCTGCTATGTTGAGGATTTCAACCTTGGCTCTCGAGAACCTTTCCTACCAACACTTACTATTCAACATTTATGCACTTCCGAAACTAAACCAATTCTATTTTAATATCTTTATCATTAATTAGTTTTTAAAATCCTTATACTAGTACTTTTCTTTGTTTTAATTTTTTTTATCAATTTCCTTTTTTCTTTATCCTTATCGTATGTGATATCATTTTTTTGGTTTTTCCTTCCTTATATTTTATTTATAGTATCTCTTTTTATTTACTTTATTTTCTAGTTTTCTTATTATTATCTTTCTCAACTTATTTATTATTTTTATTTTTAAATTTTTAATTATCTTTAATGTCTCCTTATGTTATTTATTATCTACAAAAATAAATAAAAAATAACTATACTTTTTCTTTTTTCTTCTATATCTTTCTTACTACTATTATTTTATATAATCCTATGTATTATATAATCTTATATGTATATATAATTTAGCATTATATTTAGCATATTCTTTTGTATATATCAATTTCTCTTTGTTTTTTAAAACACACATATAGCTTGAGTAGGCCTAATGGTTAAGAGCATGTGTTTCCTCCTAAGAGGTCATAGGTTCAAAACCAGAGGGGGGTAGAGGATGTAGGTCTTTGTAGACGTAGTAGTCAAATCGTTGCGCGGAGGTGGGTCCTTGTCCCACAAACAAGGGGGTCTCATACACCAATTTGGTGTCTAGCTTGCTCGTGACCTAGATAATAATAATAATATCTTTTTATAAATTTATTGGTTATAATATTATAAGATTGATATCTCATATTTGTAGTTGTCTTTTATTATATTTCTCCTTTTTTAATTGATCTACTTTTACCTAACCTTTTTCTTTGTTTCTTTTTTTGCCTTGTTGTTGTTCATTGACTTTTTGGATCAAAATTTCTCTCCACCGACTTTTTTTCTAATTTTACCTGACCTTTTTCTTTGTTTCTTTTTTTCCTTGTTTGTGTTCATTGACTTTTTGGATCAAAATTTCTCTCCACCGACTTTTTTTCTTGAGGATGGATATCAATTGTTGGTCCAAAATGTTGATAAATAAAAATGGATTTAGTAAATTCAAAAATCTTTGCTAGTAACATTATTTCCTACACAAGTCTTAAATCTAAAATATAATATAATTCTTTTTTGCTCACAAAATTATTAGTATCAAACCAATTGATCAAGTTCTATATATAAGGATAGAAGTGTTATCTTTTATAACATGGGAAAATCATTCTTCCATCCAACATTAGCGTTAACCGTGGCCTAGGCTCAGCCTAGTTAAAAAAAATGTAATGTGGGCTCTTGGTATGAATCAAAGAACTTTTCTTCATTCAGAATATCCATGTTAAAGGATTTTTACTATAAAATTCCTTCATATCAATCTTGCAAGCTAAGTAGCTCCTTAGTGTTGAGATGAACCCATGATAATGTAGAGCTTCAAGTGATGAATAATCAGATTTTGAGACTCAATCCTTGTGTTCTTCACATTTGTTAAAATATTCCCCAAATGTGATTGGAGTTCAACAATTTTGTTATTCCCATTTTCAAGATTTTCTTGCATCTCAATATCAACTTTAGGGAACCTTTCATCTAGGGTATACAAGAGCATTGTTAACATGTAATTTATATATTGTGTTTCATATTTTCCATATTTTGTTACCTTTGTCTATATATGATTATCAAATCAAATATTTTAATTGAACCATCATTCAATTTGTTATATTGATTTTCCAATTTGGATAATTGATATTGTTTCTATTCACTTTCTACATGAAGCATGGCTAAGCTCTGTAGAGGTTTAATTGGTGTAGAATTTTTTACAACACCATTTTCCATGTGGGATAACCATAATATTTATCTATAGTTCTTCTATTTACCACACTTTTTGAATCACCAAAAATAGATTTTCCAATCAAATCTAAGTCAATTGTAAGTTATGTATCTTTAAAACCTAATTTGGACATTGCATTTTTTACTAGCCTTTCTCTTGATGTATCTCTAAAATTTCAACCCTTTTCAATCTAAAATTTTGGCATGTAGTATTTTGATATGTATTCTTTATAATGTCACAGGTTTGACCAAAATTTGATAAGTCAAATCAAAGTTATTGTAACTTTCTCAAAATTGGTGACTCTTGGCCCTTTCCAAAAAAAAGATATTTGTAAGGAATGCCACATGGTTAATTTTATAAATATGATTCTAAAATTTGGACTCATAACACTAGGGTCCAATGTTATTTCCAATTTAATTGGTGGAAATTAAATTGGATATTTCTAGAATCATGTATCATCGTTTTTCCCAGAACACCTACTTGAGACTAGTTGTAGAACTAGTAAAAAAGTCATAACTTTTACAACTTGTAGCTTGCAATGTATAAAGAATCAAAGTCTGAAATTTTTACCACATGGTTCATGATATGACTTCTCAATGTTGAGAAATCTAGAGAAGTTATATTAATTAGGGAGATTTATCTTAACTTGATAATTGCTTGTGATGTTCTTTAACTTCAACTTGTAAAAAATTATAATCAGTGTCTTCTTCTCTTGATTATTGTTGGACACCTAATCCTAAAGGGTTAGTGTGGAAGTCGAATGGACAAAGCAGTCCAAGAGACCTTGGGATGTGAATCCCAACGGTCACATAATGTACCATAAATATACATCATTTGTGAATAAAAAAAATGCAATGCATGTTTTATCTTTACTATTGTTCCCGCTGTCCATGTCTGTCCATGTCTGTCCATGTCTGTTTAACATGGTATTAGAGCCATGATGTGTGGCTTGTTTTCCCTAAGCAACTGATCTGAGTTGCCTTGAATAGTGCTGGCCCTGTCTTCATCACCTAAAAGAAACGTTGCCGCTGCATACCTAACATCTGAGAGAGTGCCTGAAGGTAACGCTCTTGAATTTGTTGTCTGCTGTACCTGCATTCTGCTATCCCTGCGCTCTGCTCCATATTCAATTACCTGCTTCATACGCTGCCATACTGCTACCTGCGCCCTACTCTTTTGAAGCGCTACTGTCCAGCGCTGCCCTTACTGTTCTGACATAACGCCTCTGTCCGCTGAGAAAATCATGAGAAGGCTGAGCTCTTATATCCAATCCAGTCTACGAGAAAAGGAAATCATTCATCCTCCAACCTGAGTATAATTATAATATCCGATGATACTGGTGTCTGGTGTCATCGATTTACACGGTCAAGCGGAAGACGGTATATGATCTATAACATAACAAACTAGAAGAGGAGCGAGTGCAGTGGATTCGAACTTCAACGGTGGTGGGCCCTTGTGTCACCCTCGCACCAGCCTTGTGGTAACCACAAAAAGCAGGTTCGTACTGGATATGGGAAACCCAGTTGTCGACTCTACCTCTACGATGGCATCGGTCAATCTCAGTGGTTCGGCTCTGTCAACACGCGTATTGTGAACACGGTATATACCTATGCAAATTGAAATTTTAGAAATCCCAACTCCATTGATTTGTTACTGGAAGCAACAGATTGATTTGTTACTGCGAGTCATCGGTCCTTTAATTGTCTTTGCAATTATCTGAAGAGAAAACAGTTCCCTCTTGTGGCTGCCTGGACCAACTTCGGCTCACTAGAAATCGTAAATGTTTAACAAGCCTGCTTTTCAAATTCTGATGTTCATAATTCCACGTATTTCAATGTGTGTTAGACATGAATCAGATGAAACATTATGTTCGAAATCTTCTGCATGAATCCTTTTTATTCGAGGTACCAAGCGTTGTGTAGCAGGTGTAATTGGACCAAAGTGATCTGCTGCAGCATCATTTTGAAGTGCATTTAATTGATCTTCAAAATTGTTTCCACAAGGATCTGAAACATGCTGCCTTCGTTTGTCTTTGGACGTATACAGTTTCTTCTGCACGGGCGTCTGTTGTTGAAGATGATGGGTGAAATTCCCGTCAATCTTCTTTCATCTTTTGATACTTGCTAGCTTCTTTTATCTCATGCGAATGCATCTGTCAGGGGTAGTGGCAGTCTCCTTTTGATGGCTCTTCTTTGGGATCTGAGTGTACAATATGATTATTGTAACTGAATCACTTTATCAACTCTGAAAAAAAAGATTTTATATAAATTTTTGCGTGTGATACATAATAGTTTCCTTGGACTTCCGTAAACGTATCTGTTGGTAGCAGATACGTTTGATGTGGCTCGAGATTTCCCATCCGCAGTTGCCAACTTTGCATAGAGGACATTCATACTCTGATAGATCATTGTATATGCAGATTGTCTTCTTCTGAGATCTACAGTTGGAAGTATTTCCACAAAAAGAAAAGCACCTTCTGTTTCTTACTCGCTCTTTCCTACAAATTCTGGTTAATTATTAATTCTCAAATGTCCATATGTTATACACATTCTCTCTGCAGCCAAAGCTGTAAATTTCTACGGCTCCTCTTGGACTTTCTGGGTTCCAAATGTGGAATATATACATCATGAACAAAAGGAAATACTGCAGATTTGTTTAACAATAGAAGCTCCTGATGACACAGCCCTGCATTTATCCCAGATGTTAACCTACGAGTGCAACTCGCCGGCCATGAACTTTATAGCAGGTGTCGCTGGACGTTTCTTCCTCGGATGCTAAAGCGTGTATTGCTGGACATTTCTTCCCAAAACACGGTGTACTTAGGCGGCAAGTTTACGAACTCCAATTTCCATGATCTCAGCTGTTCAAACTGTTTTGACATTTGATCTGAAATACGAAGGTGTATGCTTGGCTGGTTATCCATGAATTATTTCAGCCACCTGAAAATTCGAGAGTTGACAGATTTTGAGGTTTTCTGTTCTCTGTGCATGCTGTTAGTGAAGGATTGTTGCTGATTAATGGAGGTCGAACTACCCTATGAAATGCCTATTCGAGTTGCCTCTTAAATCTGGGTTATTTGCTGAAGTTGGGGTCTCTGATATACACATATTGCTTGCTCCAAAAGCTTGCTGTTGATACTATAAAAGGAGGACTATAAACTCAGATGTTTATAGTGCCAAAAAGTGCCCAGGTTTCTCATATCTCTGTTATTTCAGTTTTGTATCAGTTCCTAAATCTGAAGCTATTGTTATGTTCCTACTTCTGATGTGGACTATGTATTCTCTGAGCATTATATAAATGATACGTTGCTGGTCTGTTGTACTTCGTGAGAATATACATGATTTCATGTTTGTTCATCCACACACATTCGAGGGAAATTGCCTACAGCACTTTGTTTGCTTGATAGCGTGAGCCATCATATGTTTTTAAAGAATACACCTACAGCAAGCCATGTACCCACTTGTTATGAAAACTGAAACTCAATAAAGTAGTGTAATTCTTGTTTGAATATTGTGAAAATATTGCCAGTGGGTGAAATGTCTTAAGATGAAGATTTGATCAGCATTGTGAAGTGAATTTGAAGCAATTTTGAAGACATTTTTTGGCAGTCATTCTAGGAGCAGTTTCTTGTAGAGATTTTGGAGCAGTTTCTTGTAGAGATTTTGCATGATTTCCATAGCAGCCAGATGCTCTGAAGTTTGAAGTTGAGGACAACACTCATCTTCACATTTATATATTTTTTGCATTGGTCCTGCTCCATCAACCACTTTCGCGACATTGTTGCCACTTGACAAGGCCTTACAAGATCTTGTAGTAAGAGTACAATATTATTTTTCTGTTGCTATTACCTCAGTTGTGTTTTTTGAGGAAAAATGGCCAGACTTGAAGATGCATTAAAGTTATTGAATATCCTAATTCATTCCACTGTTGATGAGATGGT